>JAJLRJ010000002.1:51439042-51604042 GCA_024195265.1 Dendrophyllia cribrosa | reverse complement strand
TAAAAGCGGATCATGGTTTGTTCTCTTATTTAAGAATCTTTTGATATTTTCCTTTTAAGGATCTAAAAGCATATTGTGTATAAGTAAGGTAATTAGTAAAATGTGTAGTAAAGTGTTGACAAAAAAAAAACAGCAAAATCCTCGTGAAATTGCCCCTCTAAGGCTTATGCACGATTGAGCATCATCCATGCAGCTGTGTTATTCCCTTTTTAGCCAGCTGCTTCTTCACACGATCAAGATAGTAGGGGTCTGGATAACCATAGCTGTAAAGAAAAAACATTTTCAGACAGTTGCCCAGTTTCTCGTATCGGTCTTGTCCAGAGCTAAGCGTTTAGCAAAGTGAAAGTAAGAGTTAAGTAGCGGAGAGAAAAAAATTAGAAAGGAAGGATGGCAAAGAAAAGGAGAGGGAGAGGGGAGAAGGAGAGCGAGAGGGAGAGGGAGAGGGGAGAGGGAGAGGGGAGAGGGAGAGGGAGAGGGAGAGGGAGAGGGAGAGGGAGAGGGAGAGGGAGAGGGGAGAGGGAGAGGGAGAGGGAGAGGGAGAGGGAGAGGGAGAGGGGAGAGGGAGAGGGAGAGGGAGAGGGAGAGGAGAGGGAGAGGGAGAGGGAGAGGGAGAGGAGAGGGAGAGGGAGAGGGAGAGGGAAAGGGGGAAGGGGAGGGGGAGGGGGAGGGAAAGGGGGAAGGGGAGGGGGAGGGAGGGGAAGGAGGATGGGGAGGGGGGAGTGAGAGATTAATAGAGGGAGGGGGAGTAAGAGAGGAAGAGGAAGATGGAGAGGAAGAAGGAGTATGAAAAGAAGAGGGATATGGAGTAGGAGTTTTGAAATCATGAATGCAATAACTAGACTACTGAATCCAAAGCGAGGAAAACCGGAATTCAGTGACTGGAATCTAAACGCTTCAGCTTGGAATCTAAAATTCAAGACCCTCTTGAATTACTTTACATGGGCCGATAATTGTCTCGAGATATCACTGAGAGTTAACAGGTAAACACGTTAAAGTTCAGTTATGTTAAAAGTACCTGGCTGGACCTCCACCTTGATTTGATTTCAGTTCAATGCCATTCCAAATGATCTTATTCTCCACTCCAGTAGTAGGAGACGTCCCAATCGTAAACAACAACCTTTCATTAAACGCCCTTTCTAGCAGACTGCACACTTCTTTCCCATCTGAGTTGCAAGGGAGAAAGGCTGAAGTGTATAAAGCACTGTAAGGCTGTCCCGGATTGGGATGTTCCGGACCTGCAATACATGTCAATTACATTACTTAGATTTTACCTTGGCAATCGCTTAGAAGATCAATATCAATTATTTTGATTTTTTGTAAGGTTGCGGAGATAATTAAGGCTACCAGTGTTTGCAAGTACTTGAATCACCGAGCTGTCCACCATATTAACGCATTATTACTCATGCCGCGAAAGTGCGGATTGTCACAGCCAAGCCTTCCACCCTGTTGTGTCCCTGTGTCCTTTGCCTTTTCCGTAAAACAAATTACTTCAAAGTAAAGGGTTCTTATAATGTTATTGAGGTGGCAAAAAAATCTTTCACAGCTTCGCCAATGCATACAATTTTAAAACGGACATCAGATTTAATTTTGATAATATATATAACTTGAGTGACGCATGGATGCCACCGGGTCAGACACCTCAAAGTTTACAATAATGATCTTTTATTCTCTAAACTGATGTTATTTCATGATATGATTTTATTTATTGCAGCTCTCTGTACTTTTTTCTCCACAGTCACAGTCAACGCTGAGCCAACTGCTGCAAATATTCGGACTCACGGTCTTGCAGTGTACTGCAAATGGCGACATGTTAAAACTTGAACACTACCTACCCCATGAGATCAAGTAACTAATGATTTTAAAGTACCTTGAGTTCCTGGATGAAACGTGAAAGACATGATAATAACTTCACAGTCCTCGTATCCCGGGAGTGAATTCTGTGCGGTATTCCAGATCATGTACCCAGTGGGCTGGTTTCCTTGGAAACGACCCTCTTTGTCGCACTGTGGACACAACTCCGCCTTCTGAAGAAGATGCTTTATGCAGGACTCGCAGTAGTAGTGACTACGTCCACATTTGGATGGTGAAAGAAGATCTCTGTTGAAATTCATACACATCAAACATTTTGGTTCGCTCTTCTGATGTCTGACGTGCATATCACGAAGCGGTGGTGGACCTAAAATTAAGGTAAATATCGGATGGATCAGTGTCAGTTCCATATATTGTAGCTAGGTACCTTATGCATCAAGGGGTCAATTCAATAAAACTTTTACAAGTGTAGTTTACAAGTGTAGCAATTGTTTTTAACCTCTGAAACAATGGCTACACTTGTAAATTACACTTGTAAAAGTTTTATTGAATTGACCCCAGGTGTACATGAGTCCCCTAAAATTATTGTAAAATTGAAACGTCTTTTCTAAAAGGATTAGGGGCGCAAATTACTTTTAAAAATATGAATTTATTATGCGGCCAAATTGCTTGTTTAATGTTCGGCTCCATGAAAAAGAAAACAAGCAAAAAAAGCAACATCTACTTGCAGTGGCATGCTATTTACAGATGTAGAAGAAAGAACGCTATTGACTACTTTTAAGTTCTTATACATTGTTTCCAAAAGATCTGGATAGTAGAAGTCTGGCTATTAGTTTAAACACGGACCCGCGCTATAAAAGGGATAGCTCCGCCCCCTTTGTCACACCATCACTGCGTCAACGGCTAATCAAAGATGGTTAACACTGCGAGCAACACGGAGGAAGACCGTTGCCCCGAAAAATTGGTCTAATTGTATCTTCCCCAGCTCAATCTTGTATAGGATTTATCTTTCACGAAAATAAAACTAAAAACATTATTTGAATTTATGCGCCTTTTAGCATGAATATAATATTTTAGCTTGCCAAATTTGAATTTCGCGCCGGTAACGGTTCTCCATTGGCGAGCGAATGCACCTAATGTTGACAGTTCGGTGTCAAGTGTGAAATGACTGGCAGCTTGGCCAGGCCAAGGTTCCTTTTATAGCGCGGGTCCGTGTTTGAGAAAAAAGACGACGCATTTGATTTTTCTCACTTTTGTCACGTTTTTTTTGTTTTCTTTCGCAACCAATGCTTTTATAATTCCTGAATTATTTGTAATTGTCATTGCTTTTTAGAACTTTATAACTTAACTTGAAAGTGTTCTTTTCACTACAACTGAAGATGACTGTTGTAACGGTTAAAACATGTTTTGTCCAAAAATCAATTGCGTCGGCTTTTTTCTTAAAATTGTACGTTGTTATAGTTATCAGGATTGCATACTTGAGTCAGAGTCTTGACTTGGGTGGTCCTTGACATTCCTTCTTTCTCTCGTATTGTCTTTATCTACTTCATTACCTCTCTGATGCGAAACTAGGTGATCAGACAAAGAATGTGGACAGATTGTAGTAGAATCATTTTGAGCTGAACTTTTGATCGTTGTGTGCACTTCTCCCTGTGTTGTTGGAAGGGTCAATGAATCTTGTGACGGCATTGTTTCATCGTTTGTCGGGTGGGCAACTGGTTCTGGTTCTTGTTTAAGTTTCTTGCCTGTTTTCGTGTGATCGTCCTTGGGTTGATCATGAATCGGTTTGACGTTCTCTGTATGTTCAACAGGAGGGCGTTTCCTACACCCATCACTTGAAGGTCTCTTAGATTCCCGAGTAGTCTTGTCTTGGTCTGGCATCTTTTCATCAGGCGTCAAATTGTTTCCAGAGGGGTGATGGTTGAAATGTGATTGGTCTGTTCTTCCCTGCTCTGTTGGGCTCCCATTGAGGTAATTTTCATCCCGATTTTCTTCGTCATTATTATGGTTGTTGACTTCTTTTAAACCTTCACTGCTGGATTCATTTTTCTCCACGTCATATTTGTTTCTCAAAGACCCATCAACATTACTCTTTGGATCACCCGTCACATGATCTCCGATATATTTTGCAAGATTTTTGCCCTCTTCAGTCACAGCAAGACCAGGTGGCGAATTCGTAGTGGTGGCATTTTCGGAAGTGATACCTCTTCCTCTTCCAGCATCGGCAATCGGACCTTGTAAATGTGTGCTTACATTTGGTGTTGTCAGTCTTTCTTTCTGGAATTTGGGCGCAAGATTGCTTCTTCCTCTTCCTATCTCTATTCCAGAGAACGCTTTAGAACCAGTGCTTTCGTTACCCTTAACTGAATTTACTACAGGAACTGAATCATTATGCTTTAGGTCATGACTTGCTTCATTTCCTTCTACTTTTGGTCGGTTGACGCCGTTTGGCATACAGCCTTTTTTCAACTTCTCAGGATCTTGGTTTAAGAGGGATACTTTCTTGATACTCTCGGGGTCAGCATGTTGACCACTGTTCTCCTCGTCTGGGGCAGCTGCTATACTTGGTGAATCGACATCTCTGTTCTGTTCCGGTTGTCCATCGGGTTGTTTGATTTCGCCACTCTGTGTGTGATCCACTGAAACAAATGAATCATTATGCTGGGATTTACCCACCTCAGGGTTCGTGCTAGGGGTCGAAAGAGTTGCTATGTGATCATCGGATGGACGTTCTTGGGTAGTCACCGTTTCTGGCGACGCCTCTTGGGAAAGGTAGCGTTTAACAAACTCTTCTTGGAAAACGCTCATTGTTGGTTCATCGATGATGACGATACGCACGTCACGGAGAGTACTGAATTCAGCTTCCTTACTTGAGCTAAATTCTTCCACTGCGCTAAACATGATTTGAGCACAGATATCTTTTGGCATGCCGAAAATTCCGGAGCTGATAGCTGTAAGAGCAATCGAAGACAGCTGCAACTTCCCTGCAGCAAGACGGAGGCTTTCAATACAAGCTCGGTGAAGAAGGGATTTGCTTCTATCTTTCTCATGTTTCTTCCACACCGGGCCAACTGTGTGAATCACATAGCGACAGGTGAGATAGCCTCCGCTGGTATAAACAGCTCCGCCTACATCAAGCGGTCCATAGCGTTTTATTAGCTGATCGGACTCATCTTGTATCTGACGACCCCCTTTACGCACTATAGCAGCTGCCACTCCACCGCCGTGGCGAAGCATCTCGTTGGCTGCATTGACAATGGCATCTACCTGCTCATCGGTGATATCTCCCTGGTATAAAGACAATTTAACCCCATTTTCCAGAACTTCATATAAACATTTTGAAAGTGAATAGCGACCTTGTTGTAATGTTTCGTTTTCCTCACGAGCATCGCGACGTTTGTTTCCTTGACCCCGCTTGGTCTTTCTGCTGTTTCCGTCGTTCTTTAAGCCAAGTTTTTCCTTTAAAGACTGCACCGAGCTTTTAATGCTATTCTTCTCCGCATAGACTACTAAGTTCTTATCTACCTGTTCAATGATCACGGGGTCTTTGGCTTCGGCAAGGTTAACAGCCTTGATGATGCGTGCTTCATCGGTACCATTTGGGAGTTCAACTTCCTCTCGTCCCATGTTTGGATGAAATTCCTGGTAAAGGTCAATGAAAGCATCACAACCTTCTTGGAAACGTCGGTTCTGCCTGTTTGACATTTCCCTGGGACTTATACACACATGAGTTGCGTTTTCATCCCAATCTATCTGCACGCAGAAATTTTCTTCTATTTCCTGAAGTTTCGTCTTGTACACCCGTTTCAGTAGTTTCATGAACTGTGGTTGAACTTCAAATCTGTTAGATTTCGCGACAGTGGATGTATCACTGGTCAGTTTCATCTTCTGGTTCACCAGGCACTGAAGAAGTTTATGTGAAGCTTCAATTTGGCTATACGTTCCAGACACAATGAAAACTTTACAGTCCTTAGAATCCTTAGAGTCCATTTCCGCGACTTTCGTGTTTTCCTTAAGAACTTCGAGCATGTCCCGAGATTGTTGAGCTGACAGCAGGAACGTCTCAAAGTTTACACGCGCCTTTACTTGTTTAAAAACCTACAAAGACCAATGAAATGGTATCAGCATGAAGTGTTTGTAATAGTATTGTATCCGTTTTATAAGTCACTTCCATTATTGTCATTTCTATTTCTACATTTTATTTTTTGTAAATTAGTTTGGAAGATCCCATTTGGGAAAACTAATAAAGGTTATTGTATTGTATTGTATTGTGGTGGTGTAATTACAACTATTTGTGAGACGCACTTTGGTCTGTTGAATGATTAGAATGTAAATTATTGTTGGACCCCGGATGCAGAAATAAGGGCTTGGAACTTCTTGTGTTTCGTTCATGAGAAAGACATCCACGTAATCCTCTATTCCCCTTTTCATCCAGGTGATCTAATAAAGTTCAAGGGGAGGGTCGGGGGAAGGGATGTCATGAACTATCGTGCCGAGTCATTTTGAGGAGACAGTACAGTTTCTTCTGTTGTTATGGTTACCTATATCTTACACTAGTTTCAAGCGCTCGAAATACCAATTTAATAGGAGTAAGTATATTGACATGCACACTATGTATTAACAATTCAAATGAAACGAAAATTGAAAGGAAGCAGATTCGTTATGGGAGTTGTGTCTTCTTTAATGTATTTGTATTTTACTGACTTTCGTGTAAACAAAAGTAATTCCCCAAAAATTGCAGTGGAGGGCCAAGTAGATTTTCTTGAAACTATTATGGATAGCTAGCTGAACTGGTTTCTAGCGCATAAAATAACAATTTACTAAAAGTAGCCAATGATGCAGATAAATGTGCATCATACCCAATCGCGTTGACATGCACATTATGTACTACTAATTTAAATGCAAGGAAATTCATTACGGGGGTTACGTCTTCTTAAATGTATTTTTATGTTACTGACTTCTGTGTAAACAAAAGTAATCCATGAAACTACTTTTACCTCAGGGGGTTCTTTCTGAACAAACAGCTGAAGCTTCAATTTTGATTCTTCGAGCATGTGAGAATATTTCAGGACTCTCTTCGCGACTAAGTGAGGCAATGAATGAGAACAATAACATCAATATACTCATATACTTTTATGCATCGTGTATTAGAATGCTTTAATTTTGGCGAGAGCATGAAAAACTGGCTCAAAGTCTTTCATACTGACATTGAAAGTGCGGTAATGAATAATGGATTTTCTACCAATTGATTTAAACCTTCACGAGGCGTGAGACAAGGTTGTCCATTATCTCCTTATCGTTTTATGTTAGCAGCCGAAATGCTATCGAACAGAATTCGCCAAAGCCCTGCCGTGACAGGAATTTGCATTTTTGGACAGGAAGTAAAACTAAATCAATTTGCTGATGATACAAACTTCCCTTGCTCAGACCTGATTTCAGTTGAAAATGCTCTGAAAATTGTAAGTGAATTTGGCAGATGCTCCGGTTTAAAATTAAATTTAAAGAAGACTAAAGCCATGTGGCTTGGGAAATGGGCCCTGAACGATACCAAACCGCTACAACTAAAATGGGTAAAAAGTCCTACTAGGACTAAGGTACTTATGTCTCGTATGATGAAATGGGCAATGACAATTTTAATTTTAATCTGAAAATCCAAAACCTACAGTCTCATTTCGATATATGGAAGTCTAGAGCATTAACCCTGTATGGTAAGGTATTGATTATAAAGTCCTTGGGAATCTCACAGCTAATACATCCCTTCTCTAACAGCTGTATCCCAAAACATGTCCTCCAAAACATCAAAGATAAGCTTTTCAAATTCTTATGGAATAATAAGAAGGATAAAATTAAACGTGAAGGAATATATCAAAATTACGATAAAGGTGGTTTACGGATGGTTGATATTGATTTAACTGCAAAGTCTTTAAGGTTAGTACGGATATCAAGATTACTGCAATCTGTTGGATCAAATTGGAGTGTCATACCCAACTATTACTTTAATAAATGTGGCGGTCTCAACTTCGTACTAAGGTGTAATTATGATTCAAAATACCTTGAAGGCTTACCAAAGTTTTATATAGAAATGTTGGATTATTTCAAAGAGTTGTGATCTCTTTATGAACATCAGCAAGAACAAAACACTATCCTCTTTAATAACAAGAATATATTAATAGGAGGAAAACCTGTTTTTATCGTGAATGGTTCGTCAAAGGTATATATTCTATCGAACAACTTTTAAATGAAAATAATAAACTGATGACCTTTACCGATTTTTAAACGAAACATCCTTGCAAAACAAACTTCCTCCAATTCTATCAAATAATCAGTGCAATCCCTAGAGATCTTTTGACCACAGCTCAACGACAAAAATCCGCTCCACCAATGAGTTATATTAACAATTTGACAATGTTCTATTTGAATTCTATCACCCACGTTGATTTAAGTAAAATGAACTCAAAAGACTATTATCAACTTTTAAACAGTAAAATCCATACCGTATATCAAACTGGAACACGGAAATGGAATAAGACTATCCCACTGAACGATAACGAGTGGTCTCAGCGTTTTAATCTCATTCCGAAACTATGTCGAGAACAGAAATTAAGAGAATTTCATTTTAAATTTATTCATCGGATAGTTGTCACCAGAAAGGAACTTTGTAAATTCCGCATCAAATCTGATAGTGATTGCATTTATTGTGGCGAAGAAGACTCTACAGAACATACCTTTAAAGACTGTTCCTTCACCAAGACTTTCATTGGGAAGACTCTAGAGTGGTTCACGAGTGGTTTAATAATACGTATAACAGTAATTTCGCTCCAAGCGAAAAGGAAATTCTGTTTGGAATTCCGTTAGAAACATCAAAACTGAAGAACTTACGAGAAGACTAAATTTCACCCTTCTGTTCATGAAGTATTATATATATAGCATATATAGCACAAAACTAGATGAGAAATCTCTTTGTATACAAGAATTTACCCGTAAAATTACTCTGAAATATAAAATTGAAAAATTCGTATGTTAAAAGTTATGTATATTACGGTTAAAAAAGTGATATTCTTGGGATAAGAGCTCTTGACCAAATAAACCCTTTTCGCGTGTACATGTTTGTGGTGTGTGTACGTGTGTGCTTTTGTTCACGTGTATAAATGTAGAAAGTTATTGTTTACGCTGACTGTATTTTTTCCTAAGCTAGTTGAAATTAAATTTGTAAATAGTGTTTTTTTTGTTCATAGGCTATATCACCGTTTGTTGAAATATTGTAAATGTAATGTTGTGTTTTTGGTAAATAAAGTAAGAGATTTTCAAAAAAAAAATATATATATATATACTCAGCTAGAACTTTACATGTTAAACTACGAATATACAATTCTCGTTTCCGATAACGGCGATGGAACTACAAAATACCTAACTGACTCACTCCTTGTTTGAGCTTTTTGAAGTTTCTAGATAATTTGTAAACATTTTCTTTCTCTTATTAGAAGTGGCTTAAAACAAGCGACCGAGTGGTTGTCAGAAGAATGGGTTCTAATTCTATGACTACCTTTTACTCAAAAACCACCCGTACGACCCTACCTCAAAATCTTACCATTTAAGAGCAAATCCGTGCAAAAATCAAACATTACACGGCAAAGTTAAAAAACTAAAATTCGCTCTTCTTTTGCATACAGGTAGCCTTTAGTAAGTGTACAATTGCTGTGTAGTTTTTTCCTTGAAAAACTTATTTGTTTCTGGGAAAACGAAAACATTAGTTTTCAGCCCGGGGTTCGATTTGGCGACACCAAACAGGCTTAAAATAAGTCATGATTTACTCGACTCGCGTATCAAAACTACTGCGCTAGAAAAAGCTGTCACAGCTCCAATTTGTTGTACATGTTGTCACAGTCTAAATACCATGATTTCATAAAAATTAGATTAATCTAAGTATTCAAAAGAATTCAGAACGCGGAAGATTCTTTGTTCCTTGGTTTCCTAATTTTCTTTCTAGGACCAGTCAGTCCATAAGGGTGTTTTAGAGTTAAATGCCTTATAGCTTTCCTACATACACCAAAAAAATATCACATCAGTTTATTATTCACTTATATTGGCATTAATTAATTAATTGATTAGTTAATCAATTATATTTCTTAATGCTGTGCATGAAACGTGCCTTGCATTGATTCTTTTCCCCTAGTTTTCAATGTGTTTTTAACTTCATTTTATTGTGTTTATTTTTTTTTTCGTCCCCAATTTTTCGCAGGAAATGATTTCTTATTGGCCCGACCTCTAAAACCTTTAAAAAACAGAAAAAGGTAATACCAGAGCAAGGAATGAGCGGAAAGCGCGAGTCATGTATGTATCGGCTAAAGAGAAGATTAACCGAAATATTTCTTATTAAAAGTGGGACAATGAAGGAGGAATGTTCCTCTCACAACTAAAGCATTGTCGATTGTCACACTCTAGAAATGAAACTAGGGCTGGCCTGTCTTTGTTGTTGTTTTACTATAGCATAGCAGTCCAATCAGACACCAGAAGCGAAAGTAGAAGACTTTATAAAACTCTAAAAATAAAAACAATGACAAGTAAATAGATGAAAATTTCTTAGTCTTTGTACCTGCGTTCTCGTTTGAAAGATTATTTGTGTAGATTAACATGTGAAATCCAGGCTGACAAGATCCACCCCAATCCAACCCCACCCATGTAATAAATATTGGTTTTCTGTCAATACTGTATTTTAAAACCCACGAGATCTCTTTCCTGCTTTGAACTGTATTAATTGAAGACTTCCGAACAACACTCGTCACACTTCAAAAAAAAAAAAAATGGAATTTTGGCCACCAAGAATACCACCCTGTGTACCAACCGTGACTGTCACGAACGCTTCCTCGTTTCAGACGTAATTTGCATATGGTCTCAAAATGGTTCACGGTTATGCAAGGATGGAAAACTGGGAACACATGCCTTGAACTAGTTCGCTTTATTGTCAGCCCTTTTACAGTTTCCACCAGAAAAAATGTATCAACAGTATAAAGAGTACGAAAGTACAAAGTGAGCTAAGAAGAATTTAGCGAAAAGTAAAGCGTTTTGGATTGTGGCTACGGGCTTCACTGATCTTCACTGTTCATGATAAACTTCACGAATGAAATTAAACAGACGGCAAAACGAAACATTTTGGACATTCAGGAATGTCATATCCAAGTTAAGGTTTGTATATTTCCATTGTTTTTTGGCGTCAGAGTTTAATTGCCAAGATTTCTCAAGGAAAAACGTTCTAAGTGTTTTTGTTGTTGGTCACGCATACACAAGATGGCGTGATTTTATGTCTTTTGTTCACGATTTTCAACAAATTCTTAAAAATCCCAAATTCATTTCCCCAAACTAAACTTTACATATTTTGAAAGATCGTCAATTCTAGTATTGTCATTCTTAAAATTACGAAATTCTGAACAAAGGCACACGCTCAAAATCATTGTTGTTTTTCGCCTACCGTTTTACGGAGCACGTGAGAGCCATAAGCTTTTGGCTTCCCTTGAATACTTAGATTAATCCAATTTTTATGAAATCATGGTGATTAGTCTATGACAAGTTATACAACAAATTGGAACTATGACAGCTTTTTCTAGCGCAGTAGTTTTGATACGCGAGTCGAGTGAATCATGACTTATTTCAACCCTGTTTGCATGTGTTTGGGATTGCCAAATTGTGCCCTCAGATGATACCGACTTTCTTCGTTTTTCTCGGAAACAAATAGATATTTCAAGGAAAAAACTACATGGCATTCATGTACTTACTATAGACTATCTATATGCAAAAGAGGAGCGAATTTGATTTTTTTCAGCTTTGCCGAAGATCGAAGATTTGCGATTTTGTTTGATTCTTGCACGGATCTGCTCTTACTTTGTATAAAAATAAACGTTCTTTTAAGTTAAAAATAGTCAAAAACAGGAATTTCGAAAAATATTTTAAAATCTGTATTACATACTTTGAAAAAAATTGTCTGCAGATCGATGTTGGTGTATATTTAAAATTATAAAAACTGAGCATAGGTTAGATTTCGAGAAATTTACCACCAAAAAAGGTTTCGTAGGATCTCCATTTTCAGCATGCGCACTACTGCATACATCACGGCCATTCACTTATCTGCGCGCGCATTACTAACATGACATTATTAACACTACTAACATTCATCGCTCGCGTGACACGCGCGCGTAAGTTAATTTATTGTCTCTCAAAACTGTAGTAAGGTAAAGCCCCCCTCCCCCTCTTAACAAACGGCTACTATTTAATGATGAAATAAGGAAGTGAAATCGTATTTCTTGTTGTCTTATTGTTTTGGTAACAAAGATGCAACACTTTTTGTTACTTTGTCTGTTTTCTGCCCTTTCTTTGTTTGCTTTCTTTGATTTCCGTTTCCCAGGTTTCAGATTCCGGATTCCGGATTAATGTTTCTCGTTTTATGGTTGCCTGATCCGAGTTCGTACACACCTCGTCTCAATTTCAATTAACATATGTACATAGAATTTATTTGATAGTCATATACACGTAACACGAATAAAAGCTTTTGTTTAAAGCAAGAATTTTAACTCCCTCCTGAATGCTACGATGATGATCACTCTCGTCACTATTGGAGACCACCCCCCCCCCCCACCCCCCCCCCCCCCCCCCCCTCCCGGGCCAGAACGAAGCCGGAAGTATTTTAATTAAAAAGCTTCGCTTCGCCAAAAATCGTATCTTTTACTTTTTTATCTTTTTTTTATCTTTCAGAGTGAAATTTTGCTGTGTTACTTTCCTGTAATACGCCGAAACAAGATGTATACAAACCTAGGCTGCTTTCAAAAGTAATGACGGCTGTTCCTTTCTTGGGAATGTGTACATAATCGATCTCCCCTCCGCCATTCTTTTCCTTCTGAAAATGAATAACAATGTTTTCATCTGCAGTCTGTGGCGCTATATTCGACACTACTACGCTCCTCGCCGCTTGCTCTTGAGTAAGAACCTTTATTTTAGGCCCATGCGACAGAATCCGGTCTAAGAAGCCTGCCATATTGGATAAAATAATCCTCACAACTGCGAAGGCTCCCAAATCGAAACATTGACCGACTGCAGACGCTGCTGCTTGTTCCGAGAAAGAGAAAGGAGTGAGACTGGAACCAAATCAATCATTTTCCCACATCGCATTTTAACTTCCGGTTATCTGCTGAGTTTTGTGACATCACCGGTGAATTTATCCACTTATAGACTTTATAATGCAACAACGTTCTAAGCATAATTAAAGTAAGGACTACTTATAAAATAAAGTTCATTTTAATGGGGAGCTATTAATATTTGGCGAGATTCCATAAGTTTACAGTCGTCAGGGATTCCCGGAAAAGATAAAGTCACTTCCGCTTATAATTGCCATTTCTAAGAAAACCAGTCGTCGTATTTTGTCGGTTGTATTTCACCTCACACAGCAACCGTTGTGACCACAAACGTTTCAAATTCTGAAAGAATGGCTGATTCAATGGTCGTACGAGTAGAGGATGACATAAATGACATCGATCCGACGAGTATTTGTCGAAGCGTTTGTGTAACAGGCTTTCAAGCGGGAACAAAATCGGAAGATCTTATTATTCATTTCCAGCGTAAGAAAAATGGCGGCGGGGATATCGAAAGGATCATCGTCAGCAAGAAGGGAACCGCGGTAATAACATTCGATAATCCTGAAGGTGAGATAGGCTATAATCTTTTGGTAAACTGGCGCAGATATATGAAGTGAAAATCGACTTATTTTGTCATCAGGTTTGCAAAGTAAGGAATATGCAAGTTTACTTCCTTCATCAGATTATATGTTGGTTGTTTTAGTTTCGCTTTCGAGCATGCATGTCTTTGTTATATGTGTCATTTTTAAGCAATATTATGTCACGGTTTCTTGATTTTTTTCGACACAGAATAGAGAGATTAAGCATTGCATTTAAATGTTTTCTTGTGAACGACAGGATAAATTAAATTTCAGACATTTTCCTCGGCTGTGTTTTTAATTCCTGTACGACGACAAACAGCAGACGACAAGTTAAAATTTACCGTTTTTGCGAACGCGATGCCTTATTCGCAGTAATAGGCAAACGACAAGCTGACTGTTACCGTTCACCGTTCGCTGTGAACGATGCTAAATTTCTGTAATATTAGAACCCCCGGCATTAAAATATTTAATACGCAGTAGTCGTTCAGGACGTTGTAGACACTATTTTATTGCTAGTAAGAGACAATTGCCACCGATCTTTCAAAGATTTTACATGTGCAGCTACGTTTAACTATCGGAGATACGGAAATTTATTTCAATGGTCTGGTATTTGTGTTTGAAGCAATCGTTTGACTATACTGTATTAGCATATAGTGGTCAATAAGCCCAACCGGTGCATAATTTAAAGTCACACAATTGCCTACATCACGCCATTTCAGCATCTGTCTCTGTATTAAACAATCTATGGATCCAAAGCATATTTTTATCGTTCATTAGACGATAAAAAAAGTTATTTTGTATTTTCAGTTTATTCAGGTGAATCTTTTTACATGTAGCATCAACATTTTAGCAATTCTTAAGGTCGCGGGGGATACCTTCATAAGGCAAAATTTTTGCAGGGGTGTCAATAGACGATATTTGTATTCTCGGTATTGAACTGGAACTAGCTTGCATTCGAGGCTCATGCGGGGGATTCTTTTCACTTGCAAATATTTTTAATGATATTCCCCCGCATGAGCCTTCATTGCAAGCTAGTTCCAGTTCAATACCGAGAATACGAAAATTGTCTATTTGGAAAACGTTATATCGTGAAAGTTTGAAAGCCGATTTCGCTAAAATTAAAATTAACAGAGGTATTGGCGAATAATGAAGTGCATATATAGATTGTTTTTTATTGAAAGGATCTCGCTTTGCGGAAACGCTGTAAGCGACTAACGTTATTTTTTTTTAAAACGTGATTTTGTGTCCAAGTTAATTTGCTCCTCGAGAAGAGCACAAAGCAAGTTGATGTCACCACTCACTGATCCGTCAAAACGTCTATTGTGTCATATCTGACTCCGATTTTTTGATTTTAAAGGAGTAAAATTGTTCATGTTAGAATTTGAAGCCTCATATCTTCCTTTTGAAAGCCTATTTAGTCAGATATGACAATCTACAATACACCTAGTTTACCTCCCTGCAGTGTCAACTCATGAAATTCTCTATCCGCGCTGAATTCTTGGACACAAAATTGCTTGTTTTTTTATGGTAATTTTGCTAATTTTAATCCACGGGCTATTGTACTATTGTCAACACTTCATGCAGAAAGAACAATGCTTTGAAAAATAGTGTATTTTACCAGACAGCGCTTTGCACGTGCAATTATTGATGCAAAAACATTACAGAGCCTGTTCGTGAATATTTCGCGCGTTTTCGGTATCAGCCGTCGCACTTCGTGCATACTCTTTTCATAAATGCATACTGATGAGCGGAACCTGTCCCCGGCGGCCTTAAATATAACAATTTAAGCTATTTGGTAGCTTATTTATTTCTATTTTCTTCATGTTACAGTGACATGAGCTCAGGTCTCTCTAATTCTCCACCTAAGTTTACATGTATTAAACTGTTATATAGTGTTAAAGAAGTAAATCAACAAAGCACCTTTATTTCACAATGATGACACAGCTACAGTGTAAACTGTGACCGTCCTAACACAAACTTTCAGTAAGCGTTCTAAATTTGTAAACACACTGTTATTGTCTTTCATTTTGCTCTTCTAGTTGTCTCATCCGTTCTAGAGCATAAACAGAAATTTGAAGGAGTGGTTTTAACAGTGGAACGATATTTGAACACTATGGTCAAGAATGGTCAACAACTGGAGGTACCAATAAAGTTTTTAAAGCTGCTAACATGTTGTCGCAAAAAATCCTATTAGCTCTATTAGTTTGGTTATTCAAGTGAAATAAATGTACAATAAACTAATTAGCCACTCTGTTCCAAGAGGAAAAAAAAATTTAACCCACTTTTCCACCAGTAGTTATATAAGCTAGATAAATAGTAAACCAGTGATAGAAAACTCTAAAATTGGCATTTCAATTATGTATGTTTTGTCAACTTTCATTACGTTTATAAACTAAAACATCTTGTGAACATGTTACTGAAAGTCGTTTACACACGGTAATTTTATATTACGGTTATATTGCAATTAATAGAACTTTTTCAAAGTTATATAATTATGTATTATATTTTATACCTACTTCACATCAGTTAGCATCTAATGGATCTATCATACGGATAGCATGATCGATAAAGTACAGTGAGAGCTCGGTTAGAACATTAGGCGAATTGCAGGATAAAAACAAATTAATTAAGTCATTGAATCACAAAGTAATAAATTTTACTGTGTCTGTGGTTCACGAATGGAGACAGACAGCAATGCTCGAGGATCAAGTTGACCATTTGCCTTGATAAAATGTGCCATAATTTGCGCGCCATTTTACAAGTTACATATAGGTTGCATTGGTGCATTATAGAGCAGTTTTCAATTGAGTGTCGTAAAACCAAAACCAAAGTAATTACTCTGACCAATCACAGCAGACGTAAACAATCCAATGAATCAATCAGAGCTCGAAGCAATTACATGTCCGCGGCGCCAAGCGCGGGAAAACGCGTGCGAGCAAGTCACGATTGGTTTTGGTTTTACTTCTGATTGGTCGAGAAAGTGGCGCGAGGTTTTTTAGCCAATCACAAAGCGTAGCAATGAAAAACCAAAGCAATTGTGTAATTACTTTTCACACTCAATTGAAAACTACTCTAACTCGAAAAAAGATCCCCCAAGTCGAAGGTATCCTTCATTTTGTTTTAGGTATTTGAAGTTGTTTCGGCAGAGCTTTGCTTGGAATTTGTGGAACTTCTCTCCCGCGCACAAACCAAAGTTCTCTTGAAGGAAATCGAGGACAAAACTGGCGTCAAGTGGCTTGAGTCAAGTGAACATTTCATCTTGTCAGGAACATTTAAACAATTGGAAGAGTCTCGTGTCTACCTACAGCAAGGTGTGCATTACTCCAATGGAATAGTTGTTTTCAACGACCTGAAAAAAAAAGAAGCACCATTAGAGGGACATGAAAGCAAATCGTCTCCGCTTCATGACGAGTCTGAAAACCAGGAAGATGTGAGCCAAGACATACCATCATCGACCGCTGTAAATGAAGCAAATCATCCACATGAAAGAAGCAAGGATGACACACACACTGAACGCAAGGCCTCTTCTGCATCTCCCGAAATTCAGAGTTTTGAGATTGAGCCGAAAATTGTTAATTTTTTTGTGAAAGCGCATATCAAAGAACTCGAAGACATTGAAATCAAATACCAAGTTGAAATACCCAGAGAGGTTAAAGTAGGTAACTTCAGCCTGAAGCCAAAAAATGCATGCAGTGTTGCTGATTATGAGGAGGCTTGCAACCAATTTATCACTCTGTACCAAAATATGTACCAGCTGGTAAAAATGAAGCGCTTTTCTCTCAAAAGCGAGAAAAAAATTGTTTATGCACGTCAAGTGATTAGTCAAATCGGTAAAAATTTTCCGATTTCAGTAGAAGTATGTAGAGACCGAAAGCACTGGGAGCTGTATGGAGAGGCAAGCTACATAGAAGAGGCCCTTCAATACCTTGAGAAGGAAGGAGTGGAAATAAACATGGAAAAAGAAAACACGGTGGATGAGAAAGGAAGACGCAAACCATCAAAAGATGATGAAGAGGCTATGGATGTGGATCCCTCTGAGCACTCCAGCAACAAATTGGAGATTTTCTTAGGTTGGTGTCAGGTTACGTTAAATTCATTCTCTGGTGCGAACATTATTATTTTTTTTAAACAGCCACTTAATCATCTATTTTCCCTGTTACGTCTATGATATTAATTGTAATTTTTTTGCCCACGTTGAACCTAAATACCTTTGAAAACGTGTTCATCCGTGCATGTTCACTGCATGCGAGGTAGAACTGGAATTTGGGGAGGAAAACCGGCTGGAGCATCCTAAGAAAAACCTTCGGAGGAATCCACATATAGCTGCGTTGTCTCCGGGATTTGATTTAAGGTTACGTAATTGAGAGGCAAGCGCTCTCACTTATACCGGGCGCCTTCCTCCACCTCCGCCTTCTGGCACCCTGCGTCTCACCCGGATCAATAACCCTACTGATTTTCTACAACAGTCGAGTTTAAAATAATAGCGGAGCACTCGCCGGGCCGAAAGCCCGGCTGCGCAGCCCCATACTCATAGAACCCATGCCCGTCATTTTTCATGGTCATGGCTAGCGGAATGTTTCGCGGGCGCGTCGGTCCGTCGCTGTACGCCGTACGCCGATATTTTCCTGTGTTTACTAAGCGGAGAAAACCGTTTAAATTAAAGTCGTTATTTCCCTGTATTTTTTCGCGGTTTGCTACTCAAGACAGGGATACTCAGAAGCCGCTATAGTGGAAAAAGAAGACCTTTCAGGGATAAAATCTTGCTTCGAGGATGAGAGCAATGTGGGGAGATGTTTGTCACTTCGGGTTTCAGAACTGAAGAAGCGGAGATTTAGTGAATTTGCAACAGTGGAGGGACTTAAAGGTAAAACAAAATACATTTTTCGATGGGAATTTATGTTGATATCAGTCTATGATTGACGTTTTCTTTGTGTTCTCGCTAGTTTTGGAGAACTGTTTATGAAACGTTCTCAAATTCAGTCGTTTTGATTTCTTTGATCGAAGACAGCTCGGCCTCGATGAGCTATTAATATAAAACTTATGGTTCGCGTTTTGCTTTTAAACATAAACTAATGGCGATTTGAAAGAAATGTTTCGAAATAAGATTGTGTTGTCCATTTTTATGTGTTTGTTCATTCATTACATAGGTTGAAAAGCGATTTTATGTAAACAAAACAAGACTTGAATTTTATTATAGTGTTCTAACTTCACTCGCGTGGCCGTATGCAAATATATTTGTGTATTTTTTGCAATTTTGATTTCCAAATCAGTTTCTCAGGCATTTTTTGACAAGCAACAACTGTATTTTTAAGTAGTCGTAATAGTTATTCTAGACGGAGCAAAAGTTGTTTTTGTGAACTTTTGTACGGTCTAAATGTACTGTGCAGACGGTCGGGTAATACTGTTTTTGAGAATCTCAATCTTAATTCTTGTGCTTCCGACCTTTCACCTAAGTTAAAGGGAGGGTTTCACGGTACGGCGCATGTGCAAGCTATAACATAACCGATTTAAATTAATTGTTTAGACCAATCAGAAGCGAGTACATAACTCTGGCGGGAAATTTAACCGTGAAAATGTCGCTGATTGAATGGATGATTATACATACCAATGTGCGCCATGAAAGTCACCAGAGCGTAGAATAAATCCTTCGGGTCAAAGGTTTTATTCAGTGTTGACTTTGTCGGTGTAATCCGTCGACATTTTCTGTTAATTTTGGTCATCCTTCGTTTTGTTTGGACTAATTATAGTATGTGATTATTGAAGTAAATGTGAGTGGTTTTTTAACCGATAAAATTGGTAAGCAAGCGAATAAAGCATCTAGATCTGTGCACATGCGCCGAACCGTGAAACCATCCCTTTTTTGAGCTATTTTGAAAAAAATAGCTCATTAGCAGGCGCAAAGGTTGGTTTGTGATGTTAGTATGTTTGTTAGTTTGTTTGTTCGTTTGTATGTATGTCTTGGGTTATGTCACACCAATCAGATTGCCTCTAGTATGTACACCGTGTACTATGTCAGCCAATCAAATTTTCGCTTCTAAAATGGTATTACTGAAGGTCAAAGAAGGGCACTTGACATGAATTGAAAATCAGCCATCTTGAATCTCCGCGATTGTTGCCGCAAACACTAAAAGTGTAAAGTTTTGAAAATTTGTTGCTTGGGAACTGTTCTCTAATCCTGACTGGCTTGCTAACCTGGCAATATCAAGGACATTTATTCGGAAATACCGCCTATAATGTGCCCTATGCATGAATGGTAGAATGGTCTGCGGGGGATGAGACGTCCAAAAAATGTGGACTGCGGTTACGTTCATAGGTGAGCTTATACTGAAGTATGAGTATAGTTTTATTGCAAAAACGGCAAGCCGATTTCAAATAATATGATGCGGAACATGAATTGTATGTTTCAAGCCTGGGTTTCAAGAGATTACTATTTAAAATTGGATTTTTTTTGTCAGACACGCTGTCTGCACGTGAAAATGTTGAACTTTGTCCTTATAGAAACTTGTCCGTGATGCATGGAGTTCAACAGAGAAAATGTAATGCAATTAATCTACAATTTACAGTATGTAAAACGTTTATCTTTCTTTGAATTAATGTGAGCTGATGTGTAGGTTATTAATTGTATGCCTCAAGCGATTACTATAAGCGAGAAGCGACTGTAGTTTGTATGAGCAGTCACGTTGTGTACACGTGCAAATATTGAACTTTGTCCTTATAGAAACTGGTACGTGATGAAATTTAACATGTTTTCGAGAAAACGTAATGTAATTAATTTATATGGTGCGTTAAAAAACGCCTGTTTAAAAAATATTAGTTGCAATTTACTAGGAAACAAGCAAAATTCATTTTGGATGCGCTAAGTTTCTGCTGGTCGACATTACAGGAAAAGGTGTTTGGTTCCAAATGTTAACCTCAACAATGTTCGTGTAAGTAATTCAATTAGCTTGTGGTTTTGAGTCGAAAACAATTTAATCTAATTAGTTCTGTTTCTATTTGCACGACTTTTTTGTGGAGAATAAAAACAGTTGTTTAAATAATATTAGTTCCAATTTACTAGGAGACTACTTATATTCATTTTTCATGCGTTTAGTTTCTGTGAAAGACGTTTCTGGTTGACATTACAGAAACAGGTGGTTCAAAGAATTTTCGTGTCACTAATTTAATAAGCTTGTGGTTTGGAGTTGAAAACAATTTAATTTAATTAGTTTGCGTCTTCCAGGCCAAAGGAACCTTTTCCACGTGTCTTTTGTGACGTGAATAATAAAAGAAACCTTTAAAAAAAGACTAGATACAAATTTCCAGGAAATAATAAGCCTTCAATTTGGATGCATCAAATGTATGTGCAGGAATTTTCTGGTTGACATTTTATTTAATACACTCATTACTGAAACAAGTTGCTCATTTCACTGGGGCCGTAGTTTCGTCAAAAAATAACTCCGGAAATCCCGTGAAAAAAGCTAGCCGAGAAACGAGAAACGGGACCCAGTTGGTTATCTCGGTATTTTTTTTGGTAGTGGGCGGGCCGGAGGATTTGAAAAACGTATATCTGCAAGCGGTTATTTGTGCGAGTTAACTTCCGCTGTTTTGTTACTTTCACCATTTCATATCGTTTAGGTAATTTTCAAAATAGCTCATGCACGCAATGCGTGCCTATGTTTCACCTTTGTTAACCCTATTCAACCTGGGCTTTTTTTGAGTTTCTGAGCCTGGGGGGAGGGGGCACATTGTGTCCCCCCCCCCCCCCCCCCCCCTCGTAACTTCAAGGCTTAAGGCTATGTCAACGAAACCTAGATGGTATATAGTACGTCCAAAACTGTCTCCTTTGCGGTCCGCACAATGGAACGATGACGTAATTATTAGGTAATTAGTTATACGGCCGCCATATTGGATCCGCCATCTTGGATTTCTAAATTTTTTTAAAACCTCTTAACCCATTCGCTCCTACACCGGCCAAAACCGGCCGTACAATACTCCACTGCTTTAAAAAATTGCAACTTTCTCAATCGCGCGAACATTGCCCTAACTAGCAGTTCTGAGCATTGACTAGAAAGTCCCTCAAATTGAGATACCCAATAAACACAAAAAAGTCAGCGATTTTTGCAGAATATCAGCGTTTGAATTTGGACAATAACAAAAATGACCGTTTTTAACGTCATAGAAAAACAACAAAAATCACGTTTTTGCCTTTAGTTTTTTTTATTCAAATCATCATGGCAAACCCAAAAGTCAACATTCACAGCAAAATTCAGTCCTAGTCCTAGCTTAGCAGTGAATTTTTTTGCTCTTATTCGTTGCTCGGGCCGAGCTCTAGCCTCTCGTTCTAATGCATACTGACCTTGCCTCGATTTTCAATATCACCACCGCACTGCATGCTGGGAAAAAGCCAAACATTTTGACAGCGCTCCATTCTTTCCGCACACATTTCATATTTATACTAAGTCCACAGCCACTCCGACCCACCGCCGAAATTTCGCGCTTGTTGTATTCTCCTGTGGTCGCAACTTCCAAAATATGCCGCGGTAGGTCGAGAAATTAGCGACCTTTAGATTGGACTACGAGTACGAGATTGAGTACGAGTACGAGTTTTTCAAACCAAATTCGTGTGCCTTATATAATTTCTGATCACACCAATCTTATCCCTAACGTTCATTTATGTGTTAGGCAGCAACAGGAAAGAGTTATAGTTCGGGGGATACAATTATCCCGAAATTCCAAAGTCGTACTCGTACTCGATTTCGTACTCGTAGTCAAATCTAAAGGTCGCTATTCATCCAGAGTCGAGTCCCAAAGCCACTTCGTTTCCAGGCGGCCATTTTTCCAGTTCAACGAGCAACGAGCCAAATTCGTAAACGAAGTACAACACCTAACTCGCTTCATTGAGAAGTGGACTCTGAACTACCTCCAAGCTTAATGATGCTCATCAGGCAGCTACTAAAGATGAAAAATGGCTGTGAACTTACCAAAAATCGTAGATAATTCATATTGGACCCTTTATTGCAAATCAACCAAGCAAAATGAGATCGTCACAATGACGTTTCCAGTAAACTTGAGCCTTCAGTGTTTTAGAACAGCAGCACTTTCAATGGTAACTTTAAATATGGAGTCACGAAATCCTATGGGGCGTGTGAATGCAGAAAGTCGCTCAAAAACGTAAAACACGAGAATTTAGTTTTATCGACTGAGTCGATAAGGTAAATTGACCACCGTAAAAAGATTCAAATAGCTGACGTTTCGAGCGCTAGCCCTTCGTCGGAGCGAATCAAGGAATTGTGGGTAGTGTGTGGTTTTATATAGTAAGCGGTGGAGCTACGCTATTGGTGGAAGTTTGGTGACGTGAAAAACAAATGTAGATTAGTTGAATGAAAAGCGTTCGTTGATTCCGTGGGGTTTGAGAGTGCCGATTTGAAAGATGATTTTTTGTTCTAGGTTTTTACGGCTTTCTGTGTTACCCTGGTGTAGGGAAAGGCCGCAGATTGTCATGTGTTGTTTAGAATGGTTAGTAAGATTAAAATGGCGCGCGACTGGTTTGGATGCGTCTTTGTCATTTTTTTCAACGTCTCGGAGATGTTCACGAAAACGGTCGCCCAGTCTCCTCCCTGTTTCGCCAATGTATATCTTTTTGCAAAAAGTACATGTTATGCAGTAGATAACATTTACGGAGGTGCATGTAAAACGATCAGTGATTTTAATAGATCGTTTGGGTCCTGTTATTTTGTCCGCGTTGTGAATGAAAGGACAAGTGTTACATCGTGTGCGTGTGCATTTGAAAGTTCCCGGTACATCGTCAGATTTCAGTGCGCTCGTAACTAGAAAGTTGCCTATGTTTTTGTCACGTTTGAATGAAATTAGTGGGGGTTGTGAAAAAATTCTGCCAGTTTCGGGGTCGTTTTGGAGTAATTTGAAATTTTTTAAAATGATGCTTTTGACTGTGTTGTTGTGTGGGTGGAAAGTGAGGGTGAATGGAATTCTCTCGTTCTCTTCCATCTGTGGCATTTGTAGTGCTGATTGTCTGTCGATCTGTTGTGCACGTTGTTGGCCCGTATTAACAACAGAGTCAGGGTACCCACGTTTCTTGAAAAACTGGCACATTTCTTCTGATTTGTTGGAAAAATCAGAGTCATCACTACATAGACGTCGAAGTCTGAGAAATTGAGAATACGGAATGGCGTTTTTAACGTGCGATGGATGTGAGGATGAATGTAACAGATAACTGTGGGAATCTGTAGGTTTGTAGTGCACACTTGTGGATAAACTGTTACCGTTGATTGAAATATTAATGTCAAGAAAATTAATTAATTAATATTTCAATCAACGGTAACAGTTTATCCACAAGTGTGCACTACAAACCTACAGATTCCCACAGTTATCTGTTACATTCATCCTCACATCCATCGCACGTTAAAAACGCCATTCCGTATTCTCAATTTCTCAGACTTCGACGTCTATGTAGTGATGACTCTGATTTTTCCAACAAATCAGAAGAAATGTGCCAGTTTTTCAAGAAACGTGGGTACCCTGACTCTGTTGTTAATACGGGCCAACAACGTGCACAACAGATCGACAGACAATCAGCACTACAAATGCCACAGATGGAAGAGAACGAGAGAATTCCATTCACCCTCACTTTCCACCCACACAACAACACAGTCAAAAGCATCATTTTAAAAAATTTCAAATTACTCCAAAACGACCCCGAAACTGGCAGAATTTTTTCACAACCCCCACTAATTTCATTCAAACGTGACAAAAACATAGGCAACTTTCTAGTTACGAGCGCACTGAAATCTGACGATGTACCGGGAACTTTCAAATGCACACGCACACGATGTAACACTTGTCCTTTCATTCACAACGCGGACAAAATAACAGGACCCAAACGATCTATTAAAATCACTGATCGTTTTACATGCACCTCCGTAAATGTTATCTACTGCATAACATGTACTTTTTGCAAAAAGATATACATTGGCGAAACAGGGAGGAGACTGGGCGACCGTTTTCGTGAACATCTCCGAGACGTTGAAAAAAATGACAAAGACGCATCCAAACCAGTCGCGCGCCATTTTAATCTTACTAACCATTCTAAACAACACATGACAATCTGCGGCCTTTCCCTACACCAGGGTAACACAGAAAGCCGTAAAAACCTAGAACAAAAAATCATCTTTCAAATCGGCACTCTCAAACCCCACGGAATCAACGAACGCTTTTCATTCAACTAATCTACATTTGTTTTTCACGTCACCAAACTTCCACCAATAGCGTAGCTCCACCGCTTACTATATAAAACCACACACTACCCACAATTCCTTGATTCGCTCCGACGAAGGGCTAGCGCTCGAAACGTCAGCTATTTGAATCTTTTTACGGTGGTCAATTTACCTTATCGACTCAGTCGATAAAACTAAATTCTCGTGTTTCATCCCCCCACCGACGCAGCACCACAGTTTCTCTAGAAACTAACCCCATTCAAAAACGTAAAAATTCTCAGGAGTGAATGGGTTAAAAACCGTCCAAATTGACGCAAAATTAATCAAAACCAATAAACGCTAAATGACGTAAAAATATAAAAGTTATAGCAATAAACATTGTTTTTTCTTCATTCAAAGGTATATGAATGTTGAAAGTTATGAATGTTGAAAGTTAGCGCGGGAACTTTGTGCCCCCCCCCCCCCCCCCCCCCCCCCCAGGCCGAATAGGGTTAAGCTTGTTCAGAGGGCGACGCTGTTAGGCTAAACCTATCTATATATATTACTTACACAAAACAGTGCTAACATTTATCCGCCAACAGAGACAAGAAATATAATATGAACACGACTACGAAAAACATCTAACAACTAAACGAAACATTACGTTTACTTTTTGCCATCAGTTCTCGCTTTAAAGGTGTGCACATCACATAATTCAAAGAAAGCCAAGTCTGTAAAAAATGGCATGCGGTACATTTTGAGCGGGTAAGCAGCCAGGAAACGTCGTACAGAGGTCTAAAGCTGCATTAACATTATTAATTGAAATAAATGTGTTTTAACTGGGAACCAGTTAGAAGCCACTGCAAAGCGCACCCTATATGATCGCTACTACTAACACTAGTATCTTTCTCGTGAGTATATAATTCCCATACTTTAGGCAGTTGTGTGAGGGAATATTTTGAAGTTGGTCTTGAAAGCTATTGCAAGTGGCGTGTAAGTTATTATTTTTTTTTACTTTGTGTTATTTCTCTAATTTTCCAGCGCACACTTATTGTGATCGATACTAACACTGCCGTGTCAAATTCATCAGGGTATAATTGCCATGCTTGCTGCTCAGGCGTTATTTTGAGGGGTTGAGAAAAAATTGGTCCTGGTTAGCGTTTAAATAACATTGGCGTTTATTGTACTCGTTTTCGACTTGATATTGTTTATCTGATCTTTCAGCTGGAAAAGTGAAAGTGTCTGTTTACCGGGGCGATATAACCAGTGAACGAGTTGATGTCATTGTGAATGCCGCTAATGAGAATTTACGACACGATGGGGGTGTGGCCAAGGCCATTCTCGACAAGGGAGGGAAGAAAATCAAGGACGAGTCGCAGGCGATCACACGAAAGCGTGGTGTACTTAAAGATGGAGAAGCAGTCCCCACAAAATCTGGAAACCTGCCTTGTAAAGTGGTTGTTCATGCTGTTGGACCAAGATGGGATGTAATGGGATCCACGAATAGCAGAAAGATTCTGCGTCGCGCCTGTCTCAACAGTTTTATTGAAACTGAAAAACTGAACATGACCTCTATAGCATTTCCAGCTATCGGTTCCGGTATGTATGGAATGCCGAAAGACGTCTGCGCTGAAGTCATGTTTGATGCTGTGGACGAGTTTGTAAGCCAAGGTGGCGCAAAAAAGAAAAAAATCACTGATATCAGATTCGTCAATATAGATGAAACCTCGGTCCAGGCATTCACGAAAGAGTTTAACAATAGATATGGTGATGCCCGGGAAGGTTCCAGCAGTGAAAAGGCCTCCGGAGTAGGCACCAGCACTTTTTCGCCAACAGGGGGTGAAGGTGGTGGTTCCACCATGCCGACCTCAAGATCAAAACGCGGCAGAGGCCAAATCAGGAACAACCCTCACACAACAAACCCGAATGTTCCAGTTTCAGCTTCTAATGTCGATCATCCTTTGATTTCTGCCGGCCATAATGCATCTTCAAACTCACTTTACAGCAATGCAGTGAAAGGAAATACAGCTGGTCGCGATCCAAAGCCGCCGATAGATCAACAGCCTCAAGGTTATAAATTAAAGGAGGGGTTTTCTCTTCCCCAGAAAGGAGGTGATGGAGTCATGACAGATAAAAAGGAGGAAGGTAAGCAAGAGCTAAAAAAGCAAAATTTGGTATCAATGGGTTGAAAGAATAATTAATCACCCTAAAGGGATTTAAAACGTTATTTTATCGCGTTAGCCATTCCTCAAAGCGTGGGAAGGTGGACAGGGGGTTTGCTAACGGGGCCAACGCCCAAAACATTAGCTTTCTGAGTCGAACCCCGCTATTTCCAACTCGGTTAATTCCAATTCCCCGTTATTTCGAAATCAGGTCGAATTCCCTTGGATTTACCCTTATGTTTTCAGTCATTTACTATCAGCTATTTCGAACTCGGCTATTTCGAACTCGGCTATTTCGAACTCCCCGCTATTTCGAACTGATCCTTCTTTCCCTAAACCTAAAATCAACCCCGTTCGAACAGAATACATCACAGCACAGCTGGAAACTTATTGCCTTTTATTTGAACTCATATTACGTAGTTGGTGACTTGACAATGCTTGATTTACGTGCAGTGTCCCATTACCGCTAAGAAATTCCAGCTGTTGCGGATCACGACATAAGGTATTCAATAACAAAACAACAGAACATTCAAAGATTTTTCGTAGCAACAGCATCTGCTGATTTATCTGACATATGATCATCATTATTTAATTAATGTCTCTTTGCATACTGTATTTCATTAAAAATGATTCATTGTTTACGAATTTTACGCTACCCCGGTTATTTCAAAACCCCGCTATTTCGAACTTTTTTTCATTTCCCCTGTTTACGTGACCAATTTTAATGATATGTTTCCACACCGACGCAGAACCACATTTTTTTCTTAGTGATAAGTTTGTAGTGGCTCATTACGGAATAAGCGTAACTAGAAGTGTTACTACTCCCGGTCTCGTGTAGCGAGTATTAGTCATCAGAAGCACCGAATAACCAGTAAGTTCTTAAGGACTTTTCATCTACAGGACATGATCATTGTTGCTTTTAAGAAATATAGGTAAATGCTGACGATTCCATGGCATTCAAACTTAGGAATTTGAATTAAGGAGATTGTAAGCGCACCTAGGTAGAAAAAAAAATGCAAAAGTAACAATTCCCTAACCAGCCGGATTAAACTTAGCTTGTATGAAAACAATTAATTCGCTTTAGGAAAGGAAGTTGCACTTGTTGCTTGAATTAATACTCATATTCAGCGGTGGATGTGTTTTTTTTTATAGAGACTTGTCCTATTTGTCTTGATCCTATATCAAGTCCACGAAGTTTAATAAAGTGCAAGCACGTGTTCTGTTCAGGATGCCTCCAAACTGCATTAGATGTGTGTAACAAGTGCCCAGTGTGTCAAGAGCCTCAAGGTGTCCTTAAAGGAAACCAGCCTCGAGGAGAGATGAGGTCTCGTACTGAGCGTTACAGTGTTTCAGGTTACGAAGGTAAAAATTATCGTGTTACAAACAACATGCAACTTGTTTAGTCGTCTCGCAGGTTGACTATTTTTAAAAGTCTATTTTCACCACCAACGTTAATCTCATGCAGCCAACTCTCGTACCCTACAGGCAAGTTCCGTTTGATCTCCATTGACCGTAAATAGCCAATCACAACAAACTAATTAAAATAACGTTTGCGTCCATCACGACACTGAACAGCATGCAACCTGTGTCATACACATGTCAGATAACACTCATTGAAACCAAGACACAATTGGTTTTGGCCCTGATTAGTTGCAACCAATAAAACGTTAAATGGTTGGCTTATTAGAACACTACCGATGTATAACGCCTCTATAATTTTTTATCTTTAACGAATTTGTCGCTTTTTTGTTTCTTTCCAGTTCTGATGCGTTATGAGCCGCTTAAAAAGTACTAAACATTAGTTTTAGAGCAAACTTTGATTCCATTGACTGCTTTCAACAAATTTAACGGAAGGAGCCCCAAGTGGTTTCTCGATCTGACATGAGAAATGCGTTAATACAATCGAGCTTTCTGTTAGTCACCACCTAAAATGCGAAGCCTGTAGAATTGCGCAGTAGTCAATTCCAACAATTCCATACCCTTCCTGGCATTGCAAGGACATTTACGTAATTTTGTAACCCCGGAGACTGGAATCCCCGATCCTATCAAGCAACATTTCGTTGTTTTACTGCGCGGTATTTGAAAGACTTGTTTTTCACTTCACAGTATTCTGGTTTCGTTTCCGCTGACCATATCGATAGCAAGTGCGCGAACTTTTATAGTCAACTGGCTCTAGGCACTCTCAATTGATCACGAAAGGTATACTGAGAAGAAGCACTCCTCTGTACCTGAATGAGGCTAGAGGCAGATTTCCTTTTCAGTATGTTGGCGCGTTTGAAGAAACTCTTTGTCCCAACCGTGAAAAATAACCCGTTCTTTTATTCAAACGGTCACGCCCCAGGGTTGCCCGGGGGGCTGTGCGCATTGCTGGAATTGACAACGCGAAATGGCGAAAAAAGTCTATCCATCGCAATTTAGTTACCAATTTCACTGAACCCCTTATGGAACTTATATATAACAGTAGCATATAAGCTGCATGTTCACCAAGTGTTGGTGTGGAATTTCAGGTTTTGGCACAATCATCATAGATTATCACTTTCCTTCGGGAGCGCAAGGCCGGGAACATCCCAACCCCGGTCAACGTTATCAAGGCACATCACGCACTGCTTATCTCCCGGATACTCGTGAAGGACGAGAGGTGCTGCAGCTTCTGAGGAGAGCCTTTGACGCCCGACTGGTGTTCACGGTTGGTACTTCAATTACAACGGGGTGTTCGAATCAAGTGATATGGAATGATATTCACCACAAAACTAGTCCATATGGAGGTTCTCATGGGTAAGAAGATTCAATTCTTGGCTAAAGTCATACATGAAAACGGACTGGTACATCTATAGTATCTATCTTTTTTTTATTTACCTCTTCACTCACGTGGGACAAATATATAGACAAACTTTTAACTAACGTAAGTTGTTCCATCAGTGGTCTAAGGCAGGGACAAATGAATCTAGAAATTACAGAATCATGTAGCTTGTATAATAAACTTTCAAGGCTATGGCACTCGCTAATTTATTTACAGTTTTTAAATTGGGATAATCTAGCTTTGAGAAGAGAAAAGCAAACGGACGAACGAATCGATGGTCGGATCGAATGAATGGATAAATAGAAAGATTAATAGATAGAAAGGGTCACTCTTAGAACTATTTATAGCCGAAATGATGATCGTTTACTAGATATTTTAGTACACTGTGATCAGTTAACTGTATCACCATATCAGTTACCGTATTTATAGGCCATTTTCGATATATTAAAATTCTTACTTAGCTTGGCTCCGAGGTTTAGGGGAATAAAATAAAATTAGTCGCATTGAGGTTCAGAGATTAAAAATAATTATATTTTGTTTTATTCCCCTAAGCCTCGGAGTCGAGTTAGAATTGTACGATATCAAAATTGGCCTATATGGTTAATACAGTGACACGGTTAATCACTCACAATGTACCCAAATAAATTAACCATCATCGTACTCTAAGAGTTCTCAGAATAACCATATCTATCTCTTCATCTTTCTGTTCATTTATCCGTCCATCGGTTCGTCCGTTTGTGTACCATGTTCTGTATCATAGCAACCAGTATACTATCTATTATCTTGTTATCAATATGAATTCAAGGAGATAAATCCACACATCGGATTTATACTTAAAGAACCCAAGCATCTCAGCATTAATTATGTGTTCTATTTCTTTAAGGTTTGGATATCCCGACCCAGACTACCTGCGGCGAGTTAAAGAAGAGTTGGCTGCAAAAGGAATCCGCTGACTGAGGAAAACCTTGTCACTCTTACCTGCAATATGCAATGTACTTTTCCGTTGTCTGTTTACGGGATATGATGTATAGTTTAGAGTTATGTCTTTATTTTCGTAATGCATGCAGGGAAGCAGTTGCCGAGACGGAGAAAGCTGCTCTTTAAGTTTTGTAGTTTGGAGAAATAACCGTCAAATATAACAGGTATCGATCAATTTTACCAAGTGCACGTGTTCAGTGTTCCGTACGAAAGAAGTCAATAATAACTCTTGAATAAGAACATCTAGGTATAGCAGGTTTAATAGAGTTTTAATACTTTTTATATGCAATATAGTTTTGCATGGGTTGCGAATTTACTGGATATGACGCATATCAGTTCTGTTCAATATAATTTTTAAACCTTGCTTTTTAATGGTGGAGAGAGGTCGCATAAAAGCATGGGTGCGTAAAAACGGGACGGAGAGAGACGCATGGGACTGAACAGTTATGTCTTTTGCATGCATATAATACGGAAAAGTGACACTGACGTAGTTTACTCATTTTGCAATGTAACGGTTTCTGCTTACGGAGCCATAGTAACAAATCAACGAACCAAGAAAATCAGTACTAAACAGCGTATTATTGAGATGTACATGGCTGGCTATATGTTTAATTATGGTTTGGGCCTTTTACGTTCAAACCTTGTGTAGGTTGTCGAAGATGTTTGTTGGAAACAAGTTAACTCACCAAACCATACCAAAAACTGCAAAGTACTGTACAGCTGTAAGTACCTGTGCAATGTGTCTTAATTTGAACTACAGAAACACATATCTATTTTCATTGAACAACTTGTAATATAAAGTAGAACTGAAAAGGAACTTTGATAACTTTGCAGGCTGTAACAACACCTAACTTCTGCTTTTGTCACGTGCACATCAGTCCAACAGAAAGATAACATGTCGTGTAACTGTAAACAGTTAACCAGTATATCAGAATTTAAATGTTTACTTTCTCAAGATGATTACGTTGGATACTATTAAATCACTATATAAATGTTTTCTGTGTCATGGGTCCTAAATAAAGTACTTTAAAGGGGGTAATGGCGGTGTAATACCTTGTGATGGACTTGGGGATAGTGGTGATAATCTCAGTCGCATCATGCAACGGGTAACCGCTTAATACTGACCAGGATAAAAAAACAAAACCAAACAAACAAAGTGGAACAGTGAGTAATGTGTCCTGACAGACAGGCCGCCATTTTAGAATAACTGTAAGCATAAGGATCAGTCTTGTACTTATGTCAATGTCCGTATTTCACTTGACGCAAAGTCTTATGCTTCCGTTTATTTGTATGTTTGCTACGCCCCCTTTTGGGTCTTTGGACTGTTACGATATTTTTAAAAGTCTTTACCTTTAAAAGATAGCCTGTTTTGTGCTATACAAGGTAAGGTAAATTTTTATTGATTATGGCGCTGCTGGGGATCTGTGTGATTTCATCCAAAATGGTGGCCAAGATTACCGCCATCTTGGATTTTATTCAAATTTTAAATTTATGAAAAAAAGCGCGGAAATTGAAAATGTTTTATTCTAGAGTTGTAAACAATGATACAACATAAAAAAAGTGAAAAACGTGCATTCCTATTATGAGTTCACCTATTCTGCTTACTACATCGTATCTCGTTGTCATAGCAACCGATTCCTATCAAACTTTGGGTGCGTTCCTTTGGGATGATCTGGATCCGGATCACTGATCCAATATCACTCGGATCATGTTGCATCAAAGGAATCGACGAATCCTTGTCCAGAGTGGATTGATCGGTTTCTTTGATGCTTTATGATGATCCGAGTGATCTTGGATCAGTGATCCGGATCCAGAACGCACCCTTTGGAACAATAAGCCTCGTGGACAAATGAATAGCTACTGCAGACCTCACGCGCTGGTCGCGCTGGCAATAAGCACTCTACGTCTAAGGGGTAATTAAACTTTATCCTTTCATTTTTTTAAATAAGCTAACAATATATTATTTTGACTTTGAGTATTTGGCACCTAAAATAACGAAAGGGATGTTAACCCAGAAAGCTTTCCCACTTCTTTTAAGAATAGATAAAGATATTTTTCTGCAAGTGAACTGCCTCTACGAGTCGAAGCCATTGTTAATTTTTATTATTATTAACACAGCAATACAATATTACAGAAAACAAATGTAAACATTTGTGAAAATAGAAGGCAAGGCCACTAGGAAAAGGAAATGTTAGCTTGCGAGCAGGCCTTCTTATTTGGGTTTCACGAAGGCTGCGCCAGGTTTCGCGCGAGTGTCGAATGCAAGTTAGTGTACCACGTGTCTGCAGGGCTCTGCGAATGAAATAATAATAATAATAATAATAATGGTTTAATATCAGCGTTTCCACAAAGGTGGCTCTTCATCTGGTATAAACTACAATAATATTTAAAATATTAAATAATACATAAAAAACAATACAATTTAGTATAAAAACAAGATAAAATCTAGTATAAAAAAAAATTATGTACAACTAATTTAATATGTACAACCAGAAGCTTATCACGTAGAAGCGTGCAACTTCCCCCTATATGTTCAGAACTATGCTGGGGATTATTAGAATTCCCATCCGACCAATCAGAATCGCGGATTGAATTTTTGCCCTTATATGGAAGGAGGTTTTCAGCTCCACGCGCGTACGCGCGGCCGCTCAAATCGGCAAGAAAACATCGAGGAAACTACAAGCGCTTCGCGAAATATGGACAGCTTACTTTCACGGCTATTTTCGTCGCTACCAAATCACATTTTGAGGTTCAAAAATGAGGAGGAAAAAGTATTGAATATTTTAGTAGTTCCAAGAAGATGACGACGGAGTAAGGAACGAAAAAAAGCTCAACACCGCGAAATCTGGACAACTCAGGTTTTTTCAAGCCTTGTTTCATCTCTACCAAATCACCACAAAAATGGCTCTTTAAAGAATTTAATGTGCAATATGGTAGTGTATTTTACTTATTCAAATGTAGTTTCAAATTAGAAAGATTGTTTAAGTCAGGTTTTTATAGTAGTAAGAAAATATGAATTGTTTTTAACTTCACAAAGAGATTGAAGCGTACGGAAGAAGCAAAGCAAATTCTCATGATTCAGTACGCATGCCATGTGTTTTTCTGTTTTATTTTGAAAACAAAAGTGTCTTTACTCTCCTTTTCGCTTATAATTTATCGCTCAAACATACAATAATTCGTGTCTGACTTGAGCTTAGGGTTTTTCTTCCCAAATCGGTTGGAATAAAATTTGTTGTATAGATTTTGAAATATGAACGGCGGCGCGGTGTTTATAAATATTCAGTTCGCTGTATTTTAAACAGCCAACACTTTTTAAAACTTTCACCGACTTTGTCAACCCATCCTTACATGTACCATGGTTTTTCTTTGTATATACTATAATTGTTTTTCAAAGCGATTTTTGAGAGGAAATGAGCATACCAAATCAGTACGTTTCAAACATGCTTATTTAGCTCTCGAGCCTACTTGTTTTCCGATTTTATGATTTCGTACGAGAAAGTTCTGATCATTTGTATCTTGAGAAATAATTTAACGTACTATTTTTAAAACTGAGTTGCATTAATTTTTTGTTTTGTAAACGTGGCATCGCTTAGGTTCTGAACTCACGGAGTACGTTTTCATCATCTCGACAAAACTAAATTGCGGTTGTCTTGAGGAATTTCGAAGTTTTCGTATCATTAAGCTTAATTGTTTTCAAGCAGAAGCTATCATGAGCTGTTTCGAGTTACGATTTGTTATGAGTAATTTTAACTGTGATAAACTGGCTGTTGAAGATCTGTATTTATTCATTCAACTACATTGTATTTGAGTCTATTTGTCTTTGTTTTTAAATAAAAGTGATTTGGAGAAACCTACATGTTGTGTGCATCTTTATTTCATTTTCATCTTTCTTTGATGCAGGTGTCCTAAAGTTTTGAACTCTGTGTTTTTATCATTTCACCGTATTTCATTCATTAACTGATTTTGATTGCTGGTATGTTGCTGTTGACACAAATCGCTGTGGAGTATTAAGTTAAACCTGAGACGGCAAGCAATCTAAATGGGAATTTTTTCGCTCTGCCGAAAAAGTTTTTCCACGGTTGATAAAATTTCTCCTTTTCTCCGCTTCCTCCAGTTCGGCATAATCGGCCTTCTTTTCTCCAAAGGGAGTCAATGGCCGTTTGAATAGTATAAAGTTGACATTTTGGTCGAGTCTCAGAACTGCAAAGTGCAATTATTGACCTTTGTAGTAGCTTGTATGAAACAAGATACAAGCTTTTCCTGCAAGTGTTGTTGGAGCGCGCGTTTCGCGTGGAAGTAGGCTTCTTTTAGAACTCCATATTAGGAAGTAAATTCTGATTGGCTCCCCGCGTTTTCTAAAAATCCCCAGCATCGGAAACGAGTTAATCGCTTCTCTGTTATGAGCTTCTGGTACAACTAATTAATTACTGATACGATTTCTAAGATACGAGTTTACCTCTTTACAAAATAATAATAAATAGAAACTAGCGTGAAGAGAACGCCTGCGGGTAGCCGTCTCCGATTTCCTCGCTCGCAGGCTAGAAGAGAACACACTCTTTGATTCTTGGAGTATTTGAGCAGGGGGATCCGAGCCACCATTTTGAACCTTACCTTCGCGATACGCACAAGGACAGCTAAATTTAAGCCCTTGGAGCAGCCATGAAAAGCTGTTTTGACCTTACTAGGACTCATTAGTAAGTAGAACATGAATGTTAAGTGCATTTGCCGAGGAAAACCCGTATGTTGGTTAAACTTCAAAACAGTAATTGACAAGCATATGGATCCGAATATCCACTAACAAAATTAATCTCTGTAAAAAAGATTGGCTATTAGAACTGCATAGGCCTACCACGTTCCCAACCTCGTTCCCAGGGCCTTCTCCGCTTTTATAACGGCGGGGGGATGAACGTTGAACCCCGTGGACAAGGTTGCCAAAATACTCCAAAAATCTTGAAGCATTCTGCCTCGAAAAACACGGTTTGAGACTGCTAATCGCTGAATAGAACTCCCGCTATTTCCTCATGTGTCACGCGACAAAATACTCCACAATAAATGGAGTATTTTGGCAGCCTTGCCTACGCCCGCCTTAACCGCGGTCAAACGAGAGAAATTTGCAAAAGTTAACCCTATTCGGCCTGGGCTTTTTTTGAGTTCCTGAGCCTGGGGGGGGCCACATTGTGCCCCCCCTTCGTAACTTCACGAACATTAAGGCTATGACAATGAAACCTAGAGGGCACATAGTACGTCCAAAACTGCCTCCTTTGCGGTCCGCACAATGGAACGATGACGTCATATGACGTAGTTATTATGTAATCAGTTATACGGCCGCCATCTTGGATTTCTGAAATTTTTTAAAACCACTTAAAAACCGTCCAAATTGACGCAAAATTAATCAAAACCAATAAATTTTTTAAAACCTCTTAAAAACTTTAAAAACTTAAAAATTTTTTTTTAAAACCTCTTAAAAACCGTCCAAATTGACGCAAAATTAATCAAAACCAATAAATAAACACTAAATGACGTAAAAATACAAAAGTTACACCAATAAACATTGTTTTTCTTCATTCAAAGGTATAAATATGCAAATTTCAAAAAACATGGCTGTCAAAATCTTGTTGCCATGGAAACGTCAAGTTACGTGATCAAAAAATTGTTATATGAAATTGTTGCCAGATAAATTTTAGGAAAAGTCACAAAGTTTGATGGCGTTTGAATACATATTAAAGAAGTTATGAACGTTGAAAGTTAGCGCGGGCACTTTGTGCCCCCCCCCCCCCCCCACCCCAGGCCGAATAGGGTAAGCAAAGTACTTAAAAGTTAAGGTTGTCATTTTCACTGTTTAAAGTTTAATATATCGCCAATACACTGTCAATTTACCAAACGTTTTGAAAGTTTACCAAAAACGTTCTAAGCGTTTAAAAACTGTGAACTGCAGAATTGTCGGCGCCATTTGCCAAAGACTGATTTCGATCAGGCGCAAAGAGTTTTGGTCAGTTTTCAACGGAAGAAAGCTCATCATTTTGAGAAAAATGAAAAGATAGTAACGTAAACTAATTTTTTTATACATCCTTGCCCATATTTCCATTTATATTAAATAAAATCCCACTAAATAAAACGAAACTCCGCTCGAAAAAGGCCCTGTGATCTAGTCTATCTACTCGGGACGAGGTCCTGCCGCTGTTTGTAATACCGAGAAGAACCTGGGAACCACTCCTTCAACTTCCGTAATAGGCCATTTGCGCGATGGCGTCATTTGACTACAACTACCAGAATTCATTTCGTTTTTCCTTTCTTATTTAAATTTTGTAATCCCAGTGCGGTTTAAATAACAATAGCCCTAATTTGCACTACAAAACAAAAAACTGAAGGATTCTGGTAGTTGTAGTCATATGACGTCATCGTGCAAATGGCCTATTCTAGGAAATATCATTCTTAGTGTTAAATTTCTGTCTTCTTTTGGCAGTTATGGCTCGGAGTAAAAGCTTTTTTGATGATGTTAAGAATCATTTGGAGTGTTCTGTGTGTCAGGAGCAGTTTAGTGAGATCAACGAACCAAAAATACTGAAATGTTTGCACACTTTCTGCAAGACCTGTATGGAAGCTTGGTTACGGCAGCAGCGTGAAGGAGAGTTGAGCTGTCCGACATGTCGTCAGATCACCGAGTGTCCTAACAATATTCAAAGCCTGCCATCCAACTTGTTCTGCAAGCAGCTTGTGGAAATCGTGGAGGCTTACAGTGGGCAAGGGCAAGAAGATTCGCCTCAATGCGGAATACCGTATTTTCTCAATTAAACGTCCCCGGCGTTTATTTCAAACTTGGCCTTGTGGACCCGGCGTTTCTTTGAATCAGCAGTTTTTTCTCGCCCGCCATTTTTTAAGAAACGGTTATTATTCGTTTTTCTTGGCAGCCGTGTACCTTGCCCTTAAATCTTAAGTTTATTATACCACAAATAAACGTTTGAGGGGCTTACTTACAACTTCCTCTAGTATACCCGGCGTTTATTCGGGGCCCGGCGTTTAATCGAGAAAATACGGTATGCGACGAAAAGAAGCCTTTGAAATGTTATTGCTCTGATTGCAATAGCTTCTTGTGTGATAATTGCGTTGGTGCCCATAAGAAAGGAAAAGTTTTTAAGAGCCACCATGTTGAAGAAATCGGAAACTTTGAGTCAAGCGATGTACAAGATTATGCTCGTAGGGCAAATTGCAAAAAACACAAGGATGAAATGAGGTTTTACTGCGAAAGATGCCAAATTTGCATTTGCCGTGACTGCGCCATATTGGAGCATCAAGATCACAACAAAATCTCGCTTGACCAAGGACTTGAAAACAACAAGTCTGAAATTGAAACAAAAATGCGCAAGGTCGAGGAAAACGGCTCTCGTTTGAGGAGCTACAAAGATTCTCTAGAGAAAAGAAGAGTGCAAGTAAACTGTAGCATCGAAGAAGCGACAAAAGAAGTCAAGCGCGTCGCTGAACGCTGCATTTTATTAATTCGCCAGCACGAAGCAAGCGTGACCGAACGGTTAGTCGAGCAGAAAGCAGCGTTCCAAGGTGCCTTTGACAACCAGATGACCAGCTTAGACGGTAAACTGATGGAAATAGACAACACCTTGACATTTAGCAAAGAAGTTCTTCTTCGAAAGAATTTACCGGAAATTTTAAACGTGAAGACAACGATTGAACAGAGGCTTCAAGAACTTGCTGTGCCTTTCGAAGCTACGCCGAAGCTTGGGTACTCCGGGGTCAAGTACGTTCAAAGTGATGTTTTCTTCCTAATAGACGCACCGGGGAAGTTAGTTACGACCGATACTGAGCCTTCATTGTCAGTTGCAGAAGGCAAGAATCTCACAGAGGGTTTAAAGGGAGCGGATTGTAGTTTTACAGTTATTACAAAGAATTCAGCAGGCCAAACAACTTACTGCGAGATTGATGAAGTCAACGTCCAAATCACATCAATGGCAAAGAATAAGGAGACAAAGACCGTTGTGACGGATTTAAAGAATGGCCGTTATACAGTTTCCTACAGACCAACAACTCCTGGAGACTTTACGGTCTCTGTCGAAGTCGGAGGTAGCCCGATTATGGGAAGCCCATTCATACTGAAAGTGAAACCAAGAAGCAGTAAATACCAAGTTAAACCAGAAAGGAGAGGTATAGCTTTTAATATATGTAGTTTTTTTCTGTACAAATTTTATTTAATGGTCTTTTAGTCTGCATTAAGGTCGAATTTTATTTAACGAAACGCGAAACATGCTCCGGCTCAAACACTTAGATCTGAGATCTAGTGTTTTCCCCTAAGTTTTCGGGCGAATGAAACCATTTTAGCAAGGTGTGAATCGACATTTTATGCTACTTCCTTCAGCTGTTTACAAACATGTCGAACGCACTCTTTTAATCTGCAAATGATGTTATATTCAGACTCTATTTCTAGTGTGAGCTCCACACACTTTTATCGCAGTATACAAAATTCGTGGGACTTTCCCTTTATAATTAACTAATTAAAGCTTTAGATTACAAGTAACTCAGTTGTAATGTATGGCGCTTTTCTTTGTCTGATGACCTCTTCTCGTTTGCTGTCTAGATCATCCTTTGACTCTTTCCAGTCATTCCCCATCACCAGCTGCATCTTACAGTGGCGCAGTGAAGAGAAATGCGAATGAGAAAGATGGACGGCTGCCGACAGGAGGTGGTGAACTCAAGGCGGATAGAGAAGAGGAAGGTTAAGATAGGTTTTGTTAGACTATGTACATGGATGATAGCCTAAAGCATCAAATATTTGCACTAAATGCCGTTTTTTTACTTCTTTTCAATTCTTCCAATAAAGCCATGTTAATTAATAAAGAGCAGATTTCGACTTTATCTTTAAAATTTAGGATCCAGAGGCGATTAACAAACTTAGAAACAATTGGCTTTCATTACTCCTAGTGGTGTCGCGCTCCATAGAAAGAAAAACGATTTCTGAAATGCCCGCGCAAATAACGAAAAATAACGATTTCTTTGTTGTTAATAAAATGAATCTTTTTCGCCCCCATTTGACGGTTACGATGACATTTTGTCTCAACTTTTGAATGGCCGTTTTTATGCTACAGACGTTAATATCGTCTGAGACGTTAACGTCGTCTCGAGACGACTTTAACGTCTAGTATAAAAACGGAAAATAAGCCAGACGGATTTAACGTCTGACGACTTTAACGTCTTCTTTTAAGTGCGTCGTTCAGACGCACTTAACAGACGATCTCGCCTTACCTTTAAATCCTTTGTAAAATTTTTGATGTGTTCATATGTGACGGCGGGCTGTCTCGGTTACCGAGATCTCGGTTTTTCCAACCGGGATCTCGGTAAGCGGGCTGGAAAATTTTTCCATATGAACACTTCATCCCGGTTACCGGGACGAATTCTTCGCAACAGCGCATGCGTTACATGGTCGATGACGTAGCTGCACGGTTGGTAAACATGGCGGGAAGTGAGGAATGTTCTTCTCTCTCGATTCCTAGGAAGTTCCGTTGGCAAACAGAGATGGTCAGCCAATTGATCGACTGTTTACTTAACTACAAGTTTAAAATGGCGTCCAGAAGCCTTGATTTCGACGCGGACAAGCAAATTCAATACCAGGAATTGCGAGTGGAGATGGCGAAGCTTCATCTCGGAAACCGGGCTGAATTTTCTCATATGAACCCAAAGCGAAATCCGTCCCGTTACGCGGGCCAGCCCGGTCAACCGGGCTCATATGAAGAGGCCCTTAGACGTTAAATACGTCTGGTATAAAAACGGGACGGCCTTAACGAGGACGAATTTAGCCCTATTTGTATATTCGTGCTCTTAAAATTTATTTGGGGACGACTTTAGTCGTGTCCAGTTACTTCAGAAAATAGTTTTTGCTAGTAAATCTCGTGTTTTTCTCTGTTGCCTTTAATGCGTCCCGTTTTTATACCAGACGCATTTAACGTCTGAGACGTTAATTGCGTCTAGACGACTTTAACGTCTCTAGCATAAAAACAGCCAATGACATTGCCTTTTTTTACCCTGCTGCTGAGGGAGTCAATCATTAGAAGCACCGAATATTAGTGATCTCTTAAGGACATTACATCTACAGGACATGATCATTGATACTTTTAAGAAATAAACGTAAATGTTGACGATTGCATGACATTCAAATTAAGGAATTTGAATTAATGACATTAATAGCGCACCTCGATAGAACAAGAATTTAAAAGTAACAATCCCCTAACCAGCCGGATTAAATTTAGCTTGTATCAAAACAATTCATTCCCTTTAGGGAAGGAAGTTGCACTTGTTTTAATACTCATATTCAGTGGTGTTTTTATAGATACTTGTCCTATTTGTCTTGATACTATATCAAGTCCACGAAGTTTAAAGTGCGAGCACGTGTTCTGTTCAGGATGCCTCCAAACTGCATTAGGTGTGTGTAACAGGTGCCCAGTGTGTCAAGAGCCTCAGGGCGTGCTTCTAGGAAACCAGCCTCGAGGAAACATGAGGTTTCATACTGAGCGTTACAGCAGTCTTTCAGGTTACGAAGGTAAACCTGCTTGTGTTACAAACAGTATGCAACTTGTTTAGTGGTCTCGTAGGGTGACTGTTTTTAACTCGTCGAATACGCGAAGCGTTGAACAAGATATAGAAAACGAGGACAGATATAAAACATTTTACTTCTTCCTTCCATTTATCGGCTGTAAACGTTTCTTGGTAATTCCGATGACCAGTACATAAGACTTGCGCATATATTTTGCCCGTTCCAAATGCGGTAGGTATTGGTCACCTGTTTTAACCCATGGAGACGGCGTTGGAGGAAGGGGAGGGCGGAGTGGTCGGTAGCCTGCGAATACAGCCGCCTCTCATCGCTCCCGGCCGCAAGAGGCGTTCGCGCGAGAGAGCGTCTGCGATTTACTTTGAGAAATTCCATACTGATGACAAAAATCTGTCCCGCATCAAGACAGGAGCGCTGATTGGCCAACTTGATAATTTAACATAATTATGCTTTAAATTATGCAGTGTTGTAACTCAATCGCCAATTGCGAGGATTAATCTTGTCTGTCGTTAGAAACTGTACGACTCTGCGTTCAATCTATTTGTCCTATGTTTAATGTTATGACGTTACAAGCAAGTCAGTTTCAGGCTTTTATAGTTTTATCTGCGGTGAAGAGGTTTTTCTACTTTTGTCAATTTACCGACCGGATATGGCAAGTTACTGATATTTCACACGGCGCCACTCGTGCACGTCTGGATGAATGAACATTTATCGGCGATACATGGGAAGAAGAATCCCGTAATTATCATCATCAGTCTGCTTTTAGCGGAAAGACTACCTTTAGACTCATGGCACCGCAATGGCCGGGGTCGAAAATGGCAGTTTCTTTCGCCAATATTTTCACGGCAAAGATGGAAACAGAAATAATAAACCACTGCGCGCAAGGAAATGTTATCCTTTGTAACACAATACAACCCTGTGTGCCTACATCCTCATGGACAAATGAATCACAATCTTTGCTTAGACGGACCTATAAAGAACCTCCCCTTCTTTCATACAAAAGGGGTAGATCTTTAAAAGACATACTGATCAGGGCTAAACTGTAAAAATCAAACTACACTTAAAACCGAGTGAACAAAGGTCACAACAAACACGCCAGGCGCTAGCTGGATTTGTGATGGGCCTGTCAACACCTTTCATTTCATTTGGTTTCACCGCATGCACATTATTATAATTATACGAGATTAGCGACGGGTGATTTACGTCATCAGTATGGAATTTCTCAAAGTAAATCGCAGACGCTCTCTCGCGCGAACGCCCCTAGCGGCCGGGAGCGATGAGAGGCGGCTGTATTCGCAGGCTAAGTGGTCAGTGGAGGACAACGCGTTGGAGACAGGATGATCCAAAGGTTGTTTCGCATTCACGAGTTGGCTCGTAGAAGCCTTTGATTAAAGTCTATTTTCACCACCAACATTATCGCATGCAGCCCACTCTTGTACCCTGAAGACTCGTTCGTTTGATCTGCCAATCACAACCAATTGAAATAACGTTTGCACCCAAATGCATGGCCAAAGTTACAAAACAGCATGCAACCGGTGTCATATGTAAGAAACACTCATTAAAACCAAGATACAATTGGTTTTAGTCCTGATTAATTGAACTGATCAAAGTTAAATGGTTGGTTTATTAAAACACTACCGATGTATAGCGCCTCCTACACTTTTATCTTTAACGAATTTGTCCCTTTTTTGTTTCTTTCCTTGATATTGTAGCAATTGTGATGCGTTATGAGCCGCGTGAAAGTAAACGTTAGTTTGGGACCAAAGTTTGATTCCGTTGACGCTTTCAATAAGTTTAAACGAGTTGTAACCGGTTTCTTGATCTAACAAAAGAAATGCGCATGCCTCAATACAATCGAGCTAATTCTATAAGTCACCACCTAAAATGTGACAACCGCCCGGTTGCTTAAAAGAGGTGGCCACTCATATTACACTGTAGTCTAACTTTTAGTAATAAACCTTTAGAATTGCGCAGCAGTTAATTCCAAAATGTCATATGATTCCCTTCCTGGGCGTTAGGAGGACATTTGCTTACTTTTGTAGTCCCGGGGACTGGAATCCCCGACCCTACCAAGCGACATTTCGTTGTTTTATTGCGGGGCAATTAAAAGACTTTTTTTACCTCACAATATTCTGGCTTTTTTTCCGGTGACGATATTGATAGCAAGTGCGCGAACTTTTATTGTCAACGGGTTCTAGGCTCTCTCAATTGATCGCTAAATGTACACTGAGAAGAAGCACTCCTCTGTACCTGAATGAGACTAGAGACAGATTTCGTTTTTTGTATGTTAGGGCGTTTAAACAAATTCTTTGTCCCAACCAACCCGTTTTTTTACGCAAAAGGTCACGCCCCATGCATGGTTGCCCGTAGGACCATGTACATGTCATTGCTGGAATCGGACAATACGAAATGGCGAAAAAAAGCTATTCATCGCAATTAGTTTGAACTAAGTTTTTATTAATTTTACTGAACCGCTTCTGAACTCCTATATAAAAGCAGCATAATCTACATCTTCACCAAGTTGTTGTTGTTGAATTGCAGGCTACGGCACAATCATAATCGATTATCACTTTCCATCGGGATTTCAAGGCGCGGAACATCCCAACCCCGGTCAACGTTATGAAGGGAGGTCAAGCACTGCTTATCTCCCGGATACTCGTGAAGGACGAGAGGTGTTGCAGCTTCTGCAAAGAGCCTTTGACGCCCGACTGGTGTTCACGGTTGGTACTTCAATTACAACGGGGATTTCGAATCAAGTGATATGGAATGATATTTATCACAAAACTAGTGTATATGGAGGTTCTCATGGGTAAGAAGATTCAATTCTTGGCTAAAGTCTACTTGCCATACATGAAATCGGACTGGTACATCTAGGGTATCTATCTTTTTATATTTACCTTTTCTCTCAAGTGGGACAAATATATATAGTAGACAAACTTTTAACTAATGTAAGTCGCTCCATCAGTTGTCTAATAAAGCAGGAACAAGCGAATCTAGAAATTACAGAATCATGCAGCTTGTATGATAAACTTTCAAGGCTATGGCACTCGCTAATTTATTTACAGTTTTTAAATTGGGATAATCTAGCTTTGAGAAGAGAAAAGCAAACGGACGGACAAATCGATGGTCGGATCGAATGAATGGATCAATAGAAAGATTAATAGAAGAAAGGGTTACTCTTAGAACTGTTTATAGCCGAAATGATGATCGTTTACTAGATATTTTAGTACATTGTGATTAACTGTATCACCGTATTAACCGTATTTATAGGCCATTTTCGATATATTAAAATTCCCAGTCACTTGGCTCCGAAGCTTAAGGGAATAAAACAAAATTAATTAGTCGCATTGAGGTTCAGAGATGAAAAATAATTATATTATGTTTTATTCCCCTAAGCCTCAGAGTCAAGTTCAGTAGAATTTTACGATATCAAAATTGGCCTATATGGTTAATGCAGTGATACGGTTAATCACTCACAATGTACCCAAATAAATAAACCATCATCGAACTCTAAGAGTTCTTAGAATAACCTTATCCATCTCTTCATCAGTTTCTATTCATTTATCCGTCCATCCGTCCGTCCGTTTGTGTCCGATGTTCTGTAGCATAGCAACCAGTATACTATCTATTATCTTATTATCAATATGAATTAAGGGAGATAAAGCCACACATCGGATTTATACTTTAAGAACCAAAGCATCTCAGCATTTAAAATTATGTGTTCTATTTCTTTGTAGGTTTGGATATCCCGATCCAGACTACCTGCGGCGAGTTAAAGAAGAGTTGGCTACAAAAGGAATCCGCTGACTGAGGAAAACCTTATCACTCTTACCTGCAATATGCAATGTACTTTTCCGTTGTCTGTTTACGGGATATGATGTATAGTTTAGTGTTATGTCTTTATTTCGTAATGCATGCAGGGAAGCAGTTGCTGAGACGGAGGAAGCTGCTCTTTAAGTTTTGTAGTTTGGAGAAATAACGGTCAAATATGACAGGTATCGATCAATTTTACCTAGTGCACGTGTTCAGTGTTCCGTACGAAAGAAGTCAATAATAACTCATGAATAAGAACATCTAGGTATAGCAGGTTTAATAGAGTTTTAATACTTTTTATATGCAATGTAGTTTTGCATGGGTTGCGAATTTACTGGATATGACGCATATCAGTTCTGTTCAATATAATTTTTAAACCTTACTTTTTAGTGGTGGAGAGAGGTCGCATAAAAGCATGGGTGCGTAAAAACGGGACGGAGAGAGACGCATGGGACTGAACAGTTATGTCTTTTGCATGCATATAATACCGAAAAGTGACACTGACGTAGTTTACTCATTTTGCAATGTAACGGTTTCTGCTTACGGAGCCATAGTAACAAATCAACGAACCAAGAAAATCAGTACTAAGCAGCGTATTATTTGAGCCTTTTACGTTTAAACCTTGTGTAGGTTGTCGAAGGAGTTCTTGGAAACAAGTTAACTCACCAAACCATGCCAAAAACTGCAAAGTACTGTACAGCTGTAAGTATCGGTGCAAGGTGTCTTAATTTGAACTACAGAAACACACATCTATTCCCATTGAACAGCTTGTGATGTAAAGTATAGAACTCAAAAGGAACTTTGATAACAACACCTAATTTCTGCTTTTGTCGCATCAGTCCAACAGAAAGGCAACATGTCGTGTAACTGTAAACAGTTAACCAATATATCAGAATTGAAATGTTTGCTTTCTCAAGCATTACGTTGGATACTATTAAATCACTAGTATGTAAATGTTTTCTGTGTCGTGGGTCCTGAATAAAGCAGTTTTGAGGGCGCAATAGCGGTGTAATACTCGGGGTAAACTTGTGATGGACTTGGGGATAGTGGTAATAATCCCAGACGTATCATGCAACGGGTAACCGCTTAATACTGACCAGGATAAAAAAAAAAAACAAACAAACAAAGTGGAACAGTGTGTGATGTGTGCTGAAAGACAGGCCGCCATTTTAACTGCACTTTTCAATAACACGCGAACTCTGAAGTGCATAACGCAACCAGCACTTTCGTTTTTCACTGCCACAATTATCATAACGGACGCTTCAGGAAAACAATGGTGCGAAGAAGTCCATGGAAAAGGCTGGCGAATCTCGCGGAGTTATTTGTCTCGTGACGCATGATGTGTGACGTTACATAATACTTCAGGATTCTTGGAGAGTCTTTTTGGCTGTGAATGCGGAGAAGTCCCCAGGGGACCCGGCTGCTACTCAACATGTTCTGCGCATGGGTACAGCTAAATAATACTCTTGGAGAGTCAACCATGAACAGTGGATTTGTCCTAATTAGGTCTCATCAGCAAGTAGAACATGAATGTTATGTGCGTTTGCTGATTGCTGTTGAGTGCACAGACTTCAAAGGCAAACACGAAGGTTGCAGTCCCGGGGAGAGGGAGGGAGGGGGAGGGGTGGGGGGTGGGGGAGGGGTGGGGTGTACTCTCATTTTTTAAGCTTTATGGGTATGTGCCGCTGTGAAGGGTATGGTTTTCAAGCAGTTTAGTCTGGGATAGGGAATAGAAATCAGAGTGTTTTGGCCTAGAATAGGGTATCATTTGCCGGGAAACTGATCAATAATGATTATAAAAAATTAAGTCTAGAATAGAAATTGAAACTCGGACGAAAAAGAGTCTTCTCTAAACGGAAATGAAATCATCGCGGGAAGATTGTTGACAGATGGTTTGCAATTACAAACACTTTTAGTGATAAAGTTCTAAAAATAGCAAGTCTGGGATAGGGTAGGAATTTTCAGCTTCTAGTCTAGTATAGGGTTGCAAAATTTCAGAGGTCCAGCGGTCCTCACCCCCCCCCCCCCCCCCCCCCCCACCCCCGCCCTCCCCGGTTGCATTTCCAAACACGCTATGTGGATACAGTTGTTGCGGACTGCAAAACAGTAATTGGCAGGCATACTGTACCGCATTACAGGGTCTTACAGGACTGCGTGTGCCGCTAACATGTTTAGAAAAAGATAAGTGTTGAAAGCGGCACAGGCCTACCACTTTCCCAACCTCGTCCGCAGGCCTTCTCCGCTGTTAAAATGGGGAGGGGGGGGGGGGGGGGGGGGGGGGGGGGGAGCGTAGAAATCCCTGGTCAAGGCTGCTAAAATATTCCAAAACTCTTGGAACATTTTGTTGCGTAAAACATGATGAAATGTCTTCGTTTTGTTTAAACAACGGTTTCAGATTACTAATCGCTGAATAGAACCTACGAAAACTTCCTGGTGTGTCACGTGACAAAATACTTCACGATTCGTCAGGGGTGTAACACCATACCTTGGGGTGTAGTTCTCAGGCATATTTGCTTCAATGGAGTCATTGTTTGTGAGCTCCTTAAGTAAGGAATCAAGCGCGATCTAATTGCTTTTGGGAAACCTTTCGTTTACATTATTTAACAAACACACGTTTTTAAAAACTGTTGAAAAACTACAGCCTGCGCAAAAAAGTTCGCAGATGACACTAATTTCAGCATTCCTGGCCGTACTCTCGCTGATCTTGAACCGATGATAAACTCTGAACTCGCGAATCTCAATTGCTGGCTAAAAACGAATAGGCTTAGCCTTAACGTTGCGAAAACCGAGTTAATGATCATAGGTTCTCGTCAGAGGCTACTTGTGGAGAGTAATGACGAAATCTGTGTCAGTTTAGAAAATCAACAAAGCGAGAGAGTGGATTATACTACGTCGCTAGGTCTTACAATCGACGATAGACTCTCTTGGTCAAATTATATTAACGAAGTATGTAAAAAGGTATCTTCAGCAATAGGTGCTCTAAAGCGCATTAGGCCTTTTGTCTCTCAATCTACTGCAATACAAATTTATAACGCCCTAATCCAGCCCCATTTCGATTACTGTAGCTTCGTCTGGGATGGGTTTAGTAACCAAGTGAGCGATAAACTGCAAAAATTACAGAACCGTGCAGCCAGGGTGATTGCGAGGGCTAATTACGAGACAAGCTCCAACGTACTCCTGGAAAGGCTGAAATGGGATTCACTCTCAATAAGACGAAAAAACCAAAAGGCAGTTGTGATGTTTAAGTCCCTCAACAAATTAGCCCCAGTGTACTTGCAGGACCTATTCAATACACGAAGCACAAATTACGATTTACGAAATTCGTGCGGGAAACTAACATTGCCCAAGCCACGCACCAATTCTTGGTTTGCAACCACGTGACAAGGCGGCCATGTTGGTGGTCAAAACAATACAATTTTTGTCGCAGAATTTGCATGAAAATAGAGTTTAGTTCCCAGCGGAGAGAAACGCTTTTGTTCTTGACCACCAACATGGCCGCCGTGACGTCACGTGCAAACCAGCAATTATCTAAAGCGTAGTTTTAGCTATAGCGGGGCTCAGTTGTGGAACTCCTTACCACAAGATGTAAGGAGAATCAAGTCAATAGGGCAATTTAAAAGGGAAATAAACCGACTATTTCAATCATCGGTTTCCCACTCGGCAACCTTGTAAAACAGTAAGTGAAGTGTATATATATTTTTAATGATATAATTGTCACTTTTTATATATATACTGAATGATTTTACCGAATTTAAATAAAGTTGTATGTATGTATGTATGTATGTATGTATGTATGCTATGTATGTATTATGTATGTATTGATGTGTGTATGTATGTATGTATGTTTGAACTACATAGAAACTTCCATAGAATTAATTCTAGCTCTCATACTTGATGCTAGGTGAAGATGGTGTAGTCAAAACAATACAAATGTTTGTGTCTCTAAAAATGTCTCTTAAAATGCGGCTTTGCGTTTTATAAGTTTTACTTCATAGTGGGAAAAAGTCGATTGCTAACAAAAACGGACAAACAAACAAAAAAAAAACCAGTCAACCATACGGTAAAGTCAATTCAGTCTCTCCTGACGAATTGTCAAATTTCATTACCATTCGTAAACAACGAAGCATAAAATCTGCGTGCAAGACCACAGGGCAAATGCCGTAGTTTCGACAAGTTCTTTATCAACCAAGAATGAACACCTACAGTGTAGAGTGACCAAAACCGGTTCGGAAGTTTCACCAATACTACCAGTTTCTTGTTGTTATATGTTTTAGGAGGAAATAATATATAATCTCGGTAAAATTAAGAGGAGAGCAATATTACATATTTAGCGCGTTTTCGCCATGTGCGTTGGTCTAAAAAGTGATCATGATTCAGTAAATTTTAATGGTTTGTAGCATTCGCAATCGCACTTGCTGTAAGATATAACGCATGCCTATACAACATATTCTTGGTGTTGAGTGTCCATGATTATTATTTTTCGAGGCACAATAAATATTTATTTCACCTTGGGTGGAAATAAGCTCCTAAGTTGACGACATTTCTGTTGCAGCGTTTTTGTTCCGACGAATTTTTTGTAACTTGGTAGCCTGTTCCAGGCTCCGAGATAGTGGGGAACGCGCGAAGTATAAAAAAGGGAAAAAAATCACGGGCGAACTGGTCATCTCCCAGTTTCCCAGTGCCTTTTTTCCTTTTTTTTTTTTACTTCGCGCGTTCCCCGCTATCTCGGAGCCTGGAACAGGCTAGTAACTTGGCCACATCACGGCTAGACTGTATCAAAGGAAGTCGATTCCGAAATTTTGAGCCAAATAATTTTCTAGGAGGGCTTTAATATGAAATGAGGGGTTTGCGCAAATCCAGATTTTGGATGCTGTATTTATTTTAAGCTAGCAGATACAAAAATAATAATTGCAATAGAGTAAAAAACAAAGAAGTTAACAAAACGTTTGCCGTTGCGAAATTGCATCCAGGTCACAGATGAGCGCATTTTGCATTTCGAGCGAGTCACCTTAATTACAGTCCACCAATGATACTTTACCGGTGTAAAAAGAATATTTTAGTTGCGGAAACGCCCTTCTTTTTTTCATTGGCTTGTAATGGCAAAAGGAACTCAAATGAACTTTGACAACTTTGCAGAGTTGCAACCATGCATTTCTGCTTCTGTCACTTCAGTCCATTGAGTAAGGCAACACGTGTAACTATGCAGTGTACTACTTTATAACTGAATTTAAATGTTTGTTTTCTCAAGCATTAGCTTGGATACTAGAAGTCTATTTCGTGTATCATGGGTTCTGAATAATGTATAATATATAGTTTTGAGGTCTAAATGGGAAGTATAACCACTTTGATGACCACGTGAAATCGGGCTGACATAAGAATTAGAGCAACTGTAAGCATAATTAAGGACCAATGTTGTACTTATGTCAATGTCCGTATTTCACGTTACACAAAGTCTTATGCTTCCGTTTATGCTTATTCGTATGCTTATGTCTGAGTGAAAACCAGGCTTTAGCCTCGTATTCAGGAAGTTTTATGCCTTATATTGCTGTTTTTAGCAAGATCTAGAGTTCGTGTTCATCATGTTCTCAACGCCTTAAATTTACATAGTGTATGCAGATACAAAGGTTTTAATGCAAAATGATTTTACTTTCAAATAATTCAAAGTTTAGAAGCAATTTTTCAGCTTTCTTTTATTCTAAAACACGCTTTGCTCAAGCACAATCTGGTTACATGTCCTGTAAAAAGACAACGAGGTTTAAATAATTATGTATTACGTCCATGCTAGGCTAAATCTGGACATTGAATCATATTTTTAAAAAGACCTATTGCTTCATCCAGTTGACCAAGGTTGTTAGACAAGGATCAATTGCTATGTTTTGTTCTGCTACGTCAGATAACGAAGGATTATTTTGCATGCATATGTAATTTTGTTGAACATAATTATCTAAATAAATCTATGTGGAAGAAAATTAATAGTTTCTTTTGTGTTCATGTCGTTTCAACTCTCGGACGTACACGCAAAGTTATACCCCACCGTGGTACAATGGGGGGTGGGGGGGGGGGGGGGGGGTGGTTGCTACGCCCCCTTTTGGGTTTTTGTACTGTTACGATATTTTGAAAACGTTTTATATAGCGGCCAAGATGACCGCCATCTTAGATTTTGTTCAAATTTTAAATTTATGACAAAAAAGCGCGGAAATTGAAACTGTTTTATGCTAGAGTTGTAAAAAATGATACAGCATAAAAAAGTGAAAAAAAACGCATTCCAATCATGAGTTCACCTATGCTGCTTATTACATCATATCTCGTTGCCATAGCAACCGATTCCTTCCAAACTTTGGCACAATAAGTCTCTGGGACAAATGAATAGCTCCTGCAGACGGCACGGGCTGGTCGCGCTGACAATAAACACTCTACGTCTGAAGGCTAATTGAACTTTATCCTTTCAGTTTTTCGATAACCTAACAATATATTATTCTGACTTTGAGTATTTGGTACCTAAAATAACCAAAGGAATGTTAACCTAGGAAGCTTTCCCACTTTTTCTTACATAAAGATATTTTTCTGCAAGTGACCTGCTTCCACGAGTCGAAGCCTTTGCTGATTTTTATTATTATTAACACAGCAATACAATATTACAGAAAAAGCTTATGAGAAGGCAAGGTCACTAGGAAAAGGAAAAGTTAGCTGGCGAGCAGGCCTTCTTATTTGGGTTTCACGAAGGCGCGAGTTTCGCGCGAGTGTAGACTGCGAGAAAAATTATAAAATTTTCGCACCTGCAAGTGATCACGTGTCTGCCGGGGATACATTTCCGTTCTGCTGAATAAGATAAATGTAGGCACTGCGAATGACAAATCTTATAATAAATAGAAACTAGCGTGAAGAGAACTAGCCTGCATGCAGGCGTCTACGATTTCCTCGCTCACATCATCATCATAAACTTTATTTAAATGTCAAAAGACCGCCTAGCCAGGGAGAAATCTCCCTTACTAATATGGGGACATTCTAAAAATTAGATTAAAATAAATAAATAGTTACTAGTAATAGTCACAAATAAGTCACAAAGGAAAAAGGAGACGTCTGCGCGCAGGCTGGAAGAGAACATACTCCTCGATTCTTGGAGTAGTTGAGCAGTATTATCCAGGGGGATTCCGAGCCGCCATTTTGAATGCGGAGAAGGTCCTGAAAACGAGGCTGCTACTCAACCTTCCCTTCGCGATACGCATGGGTACAGCTAAATTTATGCCGGCCTCGGAGAGGCAACCATGAACAGCTGTTTTGAGCTTACTAGGACTGATTAGTGAGTAGAACATGAATGGGGAGTAAGTGCATTTGCCGAGGCAAACCCGTAGGTTGGTTAAACTTCAAAACAGTAATTAGCAAACATATTGATCCGAATATCCACTGACAAATAGATCTTCAGAAAAGATTGGCTATTAGAGCTGCACAGGCCTACCACGTTTCCAACCTCGTTCCCAGGGCCTTCTTCGCTTTCATAACGGTGGGGGGCTGAGCGTTAAACCCCCTGGTCAAGGTTGCCAAAATACAGACCTGCCAACTCTCACGATTCCGCCGACAGTCTCACGATTTTCAATCTTTTCCCACGGTCTCACGACGAAGTATCTTAATCTCACGTTTCTGTTGGAAAAGATTTTGAAATGAAATTTATTACCTCGTTGAGCCAAAAATGGAAATATAATGAGAAATATAAATGCTTGTAGTCATTTTTCCTGTTCTGACTACTCGTTCATAAGAGACCTCAGAATCTTTATCAGCGGTTGCCTAGTTCCTAGGTCTCAGAATTTTTATCAGCGGTCGCCTAGTTCCTAGGCCTCTTTTTATGTAGCGAAAAGTTAACCATTAACGGCACCTCGATTCCTTGCTTTGTTTCCCTGTAATCTTTGCGATTCTATGCGCCGGCGCTTGTGCAATCAAAATGGCGAAGAGAAGTTCTGGATTAGCGGAGGAAATGAAAGATTCTGACTCTCATTTTGATTCGGATCGGGAAGATGAACCTGCTCAGAAAATAGGCAGAAGGTAGGTAATGAGTAGCCCCAGATCAAACTTTTAATTCCCAAGGGAGTAAAAAAAGTTAGACTTTCTCAAAGTACGTTTTTCGTTTTCGTCGCTCGCTTTTCACGACTTTGTCGTGCTCTCGGAAACTTTGCAGTCGACTTGTGGCAAGTCTATGAGAAAAGTTGTTGCTCCAGTTTGTGACACGTGATACCTTCTTATCCTTTCAAAGAAGGTGCACGTTTGAGTTCAAAAACTGTTTCTCCCAATCACTGGTATATTTTCGGGGGTTTTGCCGTTTGCTTAATCTTAACCTAGACAAAAAACAAAATCTCACTACTTTTTACAGAATCTCCAGATTTTTTTACATGTTACTCCAGATTTTCGTTTCTCAGGGGTTGGCAGGTCTGCAAATACTCCAAAAATCTTGAAGCATTTTGTCTCGTAAAACACGGTGAAATGTCTTCGTTTCGTCTTAACAACGGTTTGAGATTGTTAACCGCTAAATAGAACCCCGGCCCGAAAACGCTATTTCCTTATTAGTCGCCTTGCTCGCCCGCCCCGCCAGTTTAAATTGAAAAAGGCCCTCTACCTGTATCTGTCTATCTACTCGGGACGGTCCTGCCGCCATTTGTAATACCGAGTAGAACCTGGGAACCACTCTTTCAACTTCCGTCAATTCTAGGAAATATAGTTCTTCGTGTTAAATTACTGTCTTCTTTTGGCAGTTATGGCTCGGTGTAAAAGCTTTTTCGATAATGTTAAGAATCATTTGGAGTGTTCTGTGTGTCAGGAGCAGTTTAGTGAGATCAACGAACCCAAAATACTGAAATGTCTGCACACGTTCTGTAAGACCTGTATGGAAACTTGGTTACGGCAGCAACGTGAAGGAGAGTTGAGTTGTCCGACATGTCGTCAGATCACCGAGTGTCCTAACAATATTCAAAGCCTGCCATCCAATTTGTTCTGCAAGCAGCTTGTGGAAATCGTGGAGGCTTATAGTGGGCAAGGACAAGAAGATTCACCTCGCTGTGGAATCTGCGACGAAAAGAAGTCTTTGAAATTTTATTGTTCTGATTGCAATAGCTTCTTGTGTGATGATTGCATTAGTGCCCATATGAAAGGAAAAATTTTTAAGGGTCATCATGTTAAAGAAATCGGGAACTTTGAGTCAAGCGATGTCCAAGATTATGCTCGAAGGGCAAACTTTTGCAAGAAACACAAGGATGAAATGAGGTTTTACTGCGAAAGGTGCCAAATTTGCATTTGTCTAAACTGCGCCATATTGGAGCATCAAGACCACAAGAAAATCTCGCTTGACCAAGGACTTGAAAACAACAAGTCTGAAATTGAAATCAAAGTGCGCGAGGTTCAGGAAAACTGCTCTCGTTTGAGGAGCTACAAAGGTTCTCTGGAGAAAAGAAGACTTCAAGTAAACGGTAGTATCGAAGAAGCGACCAAAGAAGTCAAGCGCGTCGCTGAACGCTGCATTTTATTAATTCGTCAACACGAAGTAAGCGTGACTGAACGGTTAGTCCAACAGAAAGCAGGGTTCCAAGATGCCTTCGACACCCAGATGGCTAGCTTAGACGGCAAACTGATGGAAATAGAGAACACTTTGGCATTTAGTGAAGAAGTTCTTCTTCGAAAGAATTTACCGGAAATTTTAAACGTCAAAGGAACAATTGAACAGAGGCTTCAAGAACTTTCTGTGCCTTTTCAAGCTACGCCGAAGCTTGGTTACTCCGGGGTCAAGTACGTTCAAAGTGATGTTTCCTTCCTAAAAGACGCACCGGGAAAGTTGATTACAACCGATACTGAGCCTTCACTGTCAGTGGCAGAAGGCAAGAACCTCACAGAGTGTCTGGTAGGCGAGGATTGCTCTTTTACAGTAATTACTAAGAATTCGGTAGGCCAAACAACTTACAGTGAGATAGATCAAGTCAGCGTCAAAATCACATCATTGTCAAATGATAATATAAAGACCGTTGTGACGGACTTGAAGAATGGCAGTTATTCAATTTCCTACAGACCAACAACCCCTGGAGAATTCACGGTTTCTATCGAAGTTGAAGGAAACGAGATCGTGGGAAGTCCATTCAAACTGAAAGCGAGTACAAGAAGTCAATGTCCTAAACAAGAAAAAACAACTCCGTTGAAAAGCGCAAGGAGCAGAATTATGTGTGAAAACAGTGATGAATCAATGGAGCAAGGTAATTGTTATGATTATATGATTAAATGTGTTTATGAACTTATTGGATTTGTTGTGCAACTCCTGAATTCAGTTCGAATTGTTTTGTTTACAAAATCACGAGCTCAAAAATGAAAGGAACGTTCTAATTACAAACACTATAAAGTTAAACTAAACATAGATATATATTGAATGGAGCAGCGTATTTTATCAGCCAAAAGCTCCTAACAATTCCGCTCTTCAAATCCTGCCAACGATTCAGTTGACACAGTTTACCGCAAAGACGGCTGTCTGAAAATGCCACACATCCAATCCAAAATTGTAACACAGCGGATAATCACAGAAAATGCCTAGTTATTTGTTGTTCTTTACGACCAAAAACAAAACAAAATCTATCAAAACAACACAGGTGATAACATGCAATGCAAATGGTAACGTCTGGGCGGTTAAAATAAAATCATTAGCTTTGGATTGTGTTGTACATTCTATCAGTTCTTTGCGGAATTTACTTGATCAATTTTAGAATTCGTGTTTACATTATGATTGGCCAAATTTAATTTCAGTTGATTGTCACGTTATTTGATTAACTAATAGTGAAAACATTTTTTTTTGTTCAGTTTACGTAAGTTTATCATACTGTTGTAAAGTGTTATGTAAACGCATAAGTAATTTTTAACCCTCTTCAAAGCGGGGTGGGGTGTATAAACTGGTACCGGCGATCGTGACATAAGCTGAGTGTAATCCTGCAAAGGACTAGCATACCATCCACGGGGGAGTAGCAACACTCCTAGTTGCTTCATGCTACAGAAACGACGGGTTAAGCTGCGGCCGTATGGGCCATCTGTAGCTCCTGTAGCTCGTGTACGCGCGAGTTTTCTTTTTAATAAAACCTTGAATGACCTTCCTAACAGTATATAAAATGTTCCAATTAATTTAATGTATTGAAATGTCCATATATTTCTGTTACCAGTTCCAAAAACTACAACAGTCTCAGCACCATGTCAAGAACGTAAAGACTATGGGTCTCCGCTTCATGAGGAGGAACAGGAAGAAGTGAGAATTTCACATCCATTACATGGACGTGAAAGCAAATCGTCTCCGCGTTATGATGAGGCTGAAAACCAGGAAGATGTGAACCAAAACAGGCCAGCAACGGCAGCTGAGAATGAAGTAACTCACCCGCCTGAAAGGATCAACGATAAAACAAACACCGATCGCAAGGTCTCTTCCGCATCCTTTAAAATTCAGAGCTTTGAGATTAAGCCGAAGATTGTTAAAGTTTTTGTCGAAGCGCACGACAAAGAACTTGAAGAGATTGAAACCAAATACCACGTTGAAATACCCAGAATGGCGAAAGAGACAAAGATATGCCTGAATCCAAAAGATCAATGCAGTGCTGATGATTACGAGGAGGCTTGCAACAAATTTATCAGTCTTTACCAAAAAATGTACCAGCTGATAAAAATGCAGCGATTTTCCCTCAAAAGTGAGACAAAAATTGTTACTGCACGTGTGGCAATTAGTAATATCAGTAAAAAATTTCCAATATCGGTAGAAAGGAATAGAGATCAAAGTTGGGAGCTGTATGGAGAGGCAAGCAACATCGAGGAGGCTCTGAAATACCTCGAGGAGGAAGGAGTGGGAATAAACAAGGAAAAAGAAGACACCATGGACGAGAAAGAAAGACGCAAACAATGGAAAGACGATGAAGAGGCGATGGATGTGGATCCACATCAGCACTTCATAGGTGACAAAAAGCCAGGCAACCGGCTCGAGACCTTCTTAGGTTAGTGCAAAATTATTCTCTGGTCTGATCATCCGAGCGAGGATTTTCCCGAAAAAAACTCTTTTATTTGTCTTTCCATTTTACTTGTTTCGTTGTTATTTGTTTGCCCACGCAGCACCTAAAAGCTTTGAGAAACTGGTTCGACCGTGCACGTACACTGCATGCAAGATCGAACTGGAATATAGGAATGTTTGTTTTTGCGGGAGGAAAATCGAAGCACCTTGAGAAAATCCTTCGGAACAACGCACATATGCCTGCGTTGCAATTGTCTTCGGTCTTCGAACCCGGATCACATTGTTAGGAGTCAAGTTCTCTATCTCACCACCATGCGTGTCCCTACGTCCCACTCATAAATTAAAATACCGTTAAATCTCTATTAAGCCTCTTGGGGGGGGGGGGGGGGGGGGGGGGGGAGGGGGGGGGGAGGGGGGGGGGAATAAGAGATGCAGGTTTTGTAGAGGGAGGAGGGGGTGGGCTTATTTTAAATCATAAAATGAACGAGAACTTTTACAAACCGACACTATTTTAAAACACCTAAATGACAAGAACGGGGTGATTTTCATTGAGATTTAATTAAAATTACAACTTCCTTTATACCCTAACTTAATGGTACTTCTGGACAAATTAACTGCCTGAAACCTATCTACATTGGCTTGATGAAAGTCATTTCAAAGCACACTTTAAAGGGGCAGTTTTAATGGGAGTTTGACCTTTTCGGATCCTTTACGTATTTATAACATTTTTTGAAAGAGGAACAAAACATGGTCTGTTTTCGCCCTTTAGAAAACGACAATGCGAGAACTAGAAAAAGTTAGTCTAACTTTTTTCAAATAACAATTTATTTAGACCAAGTCCGTCAACTACGTATACTAGAGACACTCATTGACAATTTCGGTCACTAGGGTGATTTTTTATCACAAAGCTGGACCATTAGTTTTTGGTATTTGAAATGGCACCAAATCCTTGTAACACTGCTTTTTTGACCCCGTAAACTAAATGAGGAGCTGCAAGTGGGGTTCATGGACAACAGAACATAACAGAGCGTCAGCCGGTAGAGCAATGGCCTCTACTGATTTCGTAAAACAACAGAGTATAAAAAAATAATACTTAGACAAAACAGTCCTAACCTTAACCGGCCGACAGATATAAGAAATAGAATGTCACATAACTTCAACAAAATATCTTAAGAACGAACTGTTCACAAAAATAATCATGTTACTTTGATAATGGTTGAGATATTTCTTATATTTTAAGTTTGCAATTTGTTTGTTAAAGTTGTGTTCATATTTGAATGAAAACAGTGTCAAGTTGGCAAAGGTGTAAGGAATATGGTCTGCGGTACTTTTTGAGCAGCTGTCAGGAAGCAACGTACTGTGATCTAGATATAAAGCTGTATGCATTATTAGCCGTTGAAGTTAATGTATTTTAGCTGGGAACCAGTTAGAAGCCACTTCACGGCGCACTCTATATGATCGCTACTACAAACATTAGTATCTACCTCGTCAGTATATACATGTAATTCCGATGCTTGCTGTTAAAACGTCGTTTGAGGGGATATTTTGAAGTGGGACTTGACAAGCTATTGCAAGTGGCGTTTATGTTACTACTTTTTCACTTTATTTCTCTGGTTTTCCAGAGCACACCATGTGATCGATACTAACACTGGCGTCTACTTCATCAGGGTATAATTCCCTTGCTTGCTGCTCAGGCATTATTTTAAGAGGGTAGGAAAAAATTGGGTCTTGGTTAGCTATTAATTGCCAGTAGCGTTTATTATACTGGTTTTCGAGTTGATGTTGTACATGTTTCTCTGATCTTTCAGCTGGAAAAGTTAAAGTGTCTGTTTATAAGGGCGACATAACCAATGAACAAGTTGATGTTATTGTGAATGCCGCTGATGAGAATCTGCAACACGATGGGGGTATGGCCAAGGCCATTCTCGACAAGGGAGGAAAGAAAATCAAGGATGAGTCACGGGCGATCATAAGAAAGCGTGGTGTACTTAAAGATGGTGAAGCAGTCTACACAAAATCTGGAAACCTGCCTTGTAAAGTGGTTGTTCATGCTGTTGGACCAAGGTGGGATGCAGTGGGATCCACGAATAGCAGAAAGATTCTTCGTCGCGCCTGTCTCAACAGTCTTATTGAAACTGAAAAACTGAGCATGACCTCTATTGCATTACCAGCTATCGGTTCCGGTATTTATGGAATGCCGAACGACGTCTGCGCTGAAGTAATGTTTGATGCTGTGGAAGAGTTTGTAAGGCAACGTGGCGCAAAAAGGGAAAAAATCACTGATATCCGATTCGTTGATATAGATGACCTCTCGGTACAGGCATTCACGAAAGAATTTAACAACAGATATGGTGATGACCGGGGAGGTTCCAGCAGTGGAAAGGCCTGCGGAGTAGGCACAAGCAGATCATCTCCAACAGGGGGTGAAGGTGGTGGTTTCTCGGTGCCGACCTCAAGATTAAATGCCGGCAGAGGCCAAAGCAGGAACAACCCTTACGCAGAAAACCCGAATGGCGCAGTGACTGCTTATAATGATCATCCTTTGAGTCCTTCCGGCCATCCTACATTTTCAATCTTATCTTACAGCAACGCAGTGAAAGGATACAAAGGTGGTCGCGATCCAAGGCCGCCGATAGATCAACAGCCTCGACGTCATAAAGAAAAGGGGGGATTTTCTCTTTCCCCGAAAGGAGGTGATGGAGTCACGACAGACAAAAAGGAGGAAGGTAAGCAAGAGCTAAAAAAGCAAAATTTGGTATCAATGGGTTGAAAGAATAATTAATCACCCTAAAAGGATTTTTTAAAAACCTTATTTTATCGCGTTAGCCATTCCTCAAAGCGTGAGGAGGTGGACAGGGGGTTTGCTAACTGGGCCAACGCCCAAAACATTAGCTTTCTGAGTCGAACCCCGCTATTTCCAACTCGGTTAATTCGAATTCCCCGTTATTTCGAAATTAGGTCGAATTACCTTCGATTTACCCTTATGTTTTCAATCATTTACTATCAGCTATTTCGAACTCGGCTATTTCGAACTCCCGCTATTTCGAACTGATCCTTCTTTCCCTAGACCTAAAATCAACCCCGTTCGAACAGAATACATCACAGCACAGCTGGAAACTTATTGCCTTTTATTTGAACTCATATTACGTAGTTGGTGACTTGACAATGCTTGATTTACGTGCAGTGTCCCATTACCGCTAAGAAATTCCAGCTGTTGTGGATCATGACATAAGGTATTCAATAACAAAACAACAGAACATTCAAAGATTTTTCGTAGCAACAGCATCTGCTGATTTATCTGACATATGATCATCATTATTTAATTAATGTCTCTTTGCATACTGTATTTCATTAAAAATGATTCATTGTTTACGAATTTTACACTACCCCGGTTATTTCAAAACCCCGCTATTTCGAACTTTTTTTCATTTCCCCTGTTTCCGTGACCAATTTTAATGATATATTTCCACACCGACGCAGAACCACATTTTTTTCTTAGTGATAAGTTTGTAGTGGCTCATTACGGAATAAGCGTAACTAGAAGTGTTACTACTCCCGGTCTCGTGTAGCGAGTATTAGTCATTAGAAGCCCCGAATAACCAGTAAGTTCTTAAGGACTTTTCGTCTACAGGACATGATCATTGTTGCTTTTAAGAAATAAACGTAAATGTTGACGATTCCATGGCATTCAAATTTAGAAATTTGAATTAAGGAAATTGTAAGCGCACCTAGGTAGAAAAAAATGTAAACGTAACAATTCCCTAACCAGCCGGATTAAACTTAGCTTGTATGAAAACAATTAATTCGCTTTAGGAAAGGAAGTTGCACTTGTTGCTTTAAAACTCATATTCAGCGGTGGATGTGTTTTTTTTTTATAGAAACTTGTCCTATTTGTCTTGATCCTATATCAAGTCCACGAAGTTTAAAGTGCAAGCACGTGTTCTGTTCAGGATGCCTCCAAACTGCATTAGATGTGTGTAACAAGTGCCCAGTGTGTCAAGAGCCTCAGGGTGTACTTAAAGGAAACCAGCCTCGAGGAGAGATGAGGTCTCGTACTGAGCGTTACAGTGTTCCAGGTTACGAAGGTAAAAATTCTCTTGTTACAAACAACATGCAACTTGTTTAGTCGTCTCGCAGGTTGACTATTTTTAAAAGTCTATTTTCACCACCAACGTTAATCTCAGCCAACTCTCGTACCCTAAAGGCAAGTTCCGTTTGATCTCCATTGACCGTAAATAGCCAATCACAAAAAAACTAAAATAACGTTTGCGTCCATAGCGATACTGAACAGCATGCAACCTGTGTCATACACATGTCAGATAACACTCATTGAAACCAAGACACAATTGGTTTTGGCCCTGATTAGTTGCAACCAATAAAACGTTAAATGGTTGGCTTATTAGAACACTACCGATGTATAACGCCTCTATCAATTTTTATCTTTAATGAATTTGTCGCTTTTTTGTTTCTTTCCTTAATATTGTAGCAGTTCTGATGCGTTATGAGCCGCTTAAAAAGTGCTAAACATTAGTTTTAGAGCAAACTTTGATTCCATTGACTGCTTTCAACAAATTTAACGGAAGGAGCCCCAAGTGGTTTCTCGATCTGACATGAGAAATGCGTTAATACAATGAAGCTTTCTGTAAGTCACCACCTAAAATGTGAAGCCTGTAGAATTGCGCAGCAGTCAATTCCAACAATTCCATACCCTTCCTGGCATTGCAAGGACATTTACGTAGTTTTGTAACCCCGGAGACTGGAATCCCCGATCCTATCAAGCAACATTTCGTTGTTTTACCGCGCCGCATTTGAATGACTTGTTTTTCACTTCACAGTATTCTGGCTTCGTTTCCGCTGACCATATCGATAGCAATTGCGCGAACTTTTATAGTCAACTGGCTCTAGGCACTCTCAATTGATCACGAAAGGTATACTGAGAAGAAGCACTCCTCTGTACCTGAACGAGGCTAGAGGCAGATTTCCTTTTTAGTATGTTGGGGCGTTTCAAGAAACTCTTTGTCCTAACCGTGAAAATTAACCCGTTCTTTTATTCAAACGGTCAAGCCCCAGGGTTGTCCGGGGGGCTGTGCGCATTGCTGGAATTGACAACACGAAATGGCGAAAAAAGTCTATCCATCGCAATTTAGTTTCAACTACTTTGTTACTAATTTCACTGAACCCCTTATGGAACTTATATATAACAGTAGCATATAAGCTGCATGTTCACCAAGTGTTGGTGTGGAGTTTTTAGGTTTTGGCACAATCATCATAGATTATCACTTTCCTTCGGGAGTGCAAGGCCAGGAACATCCCAACCCCGGTCAACGTTTTCAAGGCACATCACGCACTGCTTATCTCCCGGATACTCATGAAGGACGAGAGGTGCTGCAGCTTCTGAGGAGAGCCTTTGACGCTCGATTGGTGTTCACGGTTGGTACTTCAATTACAACGGGGTATTCGAATCAAGTGATATGGAATGATATTTACCACAAAACTAGTCCATATGGAGGTTCTCATGGGTAAGAAGATTCAATTCTTGGCTAAAGTCTACTTGCCATACCTGAAAACGGACTGGTACATCTATAGTACTTATCTTTTTTTAATTTACCTCTTCACTCACGTGGGACAAATATATAGACAAACTTTTAACGTAACGTAAGTTGTTCCATCAGTGGTCAAACGAATCTAGAAATTACAGAATCATGTAGCTTGTATAATAAACTTTCAAGGCCATGGCACTTGCTAATTTATTTACAGTTTTTAAATTGGGATAATCTAGCTTTGAGAAGAGAAAAGCAAACGGACGAACGAATCGATGGTCGGATCGACTATGGTATGGACAAAACTACCCAAGAGTATTAGGGACGTCAAAACCCTAATGTTGTTCAAAGGCAAGATACGCCAATTCAATATAAGTGAACTTTTAGAAGATGGCTGCGCAGGTTGTAGCCTCTGTTCTTCTTGATTTTTATATATATTTTTTTATTAAAAATCTTGTAATTAGATAACTGTAGATGTTTTATATATCACTGTATATAGTTTTTAGTTTGTAAATTTTTCTTTAATTGGTGTCCCCAAATTAGTAAGGGATTTTTTTCCCTAGCTAGATGGCTTTTGACACTTTAATAAAGTTTCTATTCTATTCTATTCTATATCGAATGAATGGATAAATAGAAAGATTAATAGATAGAAAGGGTCACTCTTAGAACTATTTATAGCCGAAATGATGATCGTTTACTAGATATTTTAGTACACTGTGATCAGTTAACTGTATCACCATATCAGTTACCGTATTTATAGGCCATTTTCGATATCTCAAGTGTGTTAAGGCTTGACTCAACCAATAATTTGGTGAATTTTTATTTCAAGTAAAAGTATTTATCTAATCTTTATGAAACTTGGCAAGCACTTAGTTATTCGCGTTTGTATCCATTTGATCAACTTTTTCTTATCATGTTTGGGTCACGTGACTTGTATTTGCCTTATAACGGTTAAAATCTTTCAACGAGAATGGGGAATAGATAGTCACATTATATTCATCTTGTTTATTCCTTTTTCTATGATTCCTAGTTAGGGCTTCATAATGCCGCCTTTTAATCGTGTCCATGTGTCAACGGAAACCGCCAATTAAGGAAAACAGGTCACGTGACATAACAAATGTCAAAATATCTGACAAGACATATGACGGATACCGCCTTAAAAGGCGGAGTTACATTGGAAAGGACCTTTTGAACATTTTGATGGCGAAAGTTTTCAAAATTTCCGATTGCAAACGTTCCCCATTTTAAAAAACATGTTTTGTGACGTCATCAATCAGGGAATATCACGTGATGGTTGATAAGACTTTCGTTAGATCGAACAAGTCAATTATTTATTTCCTTAAACTCCATGACTAAGGAAAGTTATTATATCAAGAAAGAATGGGGTCTTTTAAAATCTCTGCAGGGGGTCCTTTAAGGATAAAAAATCCAAGCCTTAAGTTACTTGAGATATTAAAATTCTTACTTAGCTTGGCTCCGAGGCTTAGGGGAATAAAATAAAATTAGTCGCATTGAGGTTCAGAGATTAAAAATAATTATATTTTGTTTTATTCCCCTAAGCCTCGGAGTCGAGTTAGAATTGTACGATATCAAAATTGGCCTATATGGTTAATACAGTGACACGGTTAATCATTCACAATGTACCCAAATAAATTAACCATCATCGTACTCTAAGAGTTCTCAGAATAACCACATCTATCTCTTCATCTTTCTGTTCATTTATCCGTCCATCGGTTCGTCCGTTTGTGTACCATGTTCTGTATCATAGCAACCAGTATACTATCTATTATCTTGTTATCAATATGAATTCAAGGAGATAAATCCACACATCGGATTTATACTTAAAGAACCCAAGCATCTCAGCATTAATTATGTGTTCTATTTCTTTGAAGGTTTGGATATCCCGACCCAGACTACCTGCGGCGAGTTAAAGAAGAGTTGGCTGCAAAAGGAATCCGCTGACTGAGGAAAACCTTGTCACTCTTACCTGCAATATGCAATGTACTTTTCCGTTGTCTGTTTATGGGATATGATGTATAGTTAGAGTTATGTCTTTATTTTCTTAATGCATGCAGGGAAGCAGTTGCTGAGACGGAGAAAGCTGCTCTTTAAGTTTTGTAGTTTGGAGAAATAACCGTCAAATATAACAGGTATCGATCAATTTTACCAAGTGCACGTGTTCAGTGTTCCGTACGAAAGAAGTCAATAATAACTCATGAATAAGAACATCTAGGTATGGCAGGTTTAATAGAGTTTTAATACTTTTTATATGCAATATAGTTTTGCAGTGGTTGCGAATTTACTGGATATGACGCATACAGTTCTGTTCAATATAATTTTCAAACCTTTCTTTTTAGTGGAGGAGAGGGGTCGCATAAAAGCATAGGTGCGTGAAAACGGGACGGAGAGAGACGTATGAGACTTAACAGTTATATCTTTTGCATGCATATAATACGGAAAAGTGACACTGATATGATTTACTCATTTTGCAATGTAACGGTTTCTGCTTACGGAGCCATAGTAACAAATCAACGAACCAAGAAAATCAGCACTAAGCAGCGTATTATTGAGTTATACATAGCTGGCTATATGTTTAATTATGGTTTGGGTCTTTTACGTTTAAACCTTGTGCAGGTTGTCGAAAGTGTTTTTTGGAAACAAGTTAACTCACCAAACCATACCAAAAAGTGCAAACTACTGTACAGCTGTAAGTACCTGTGCAAAGATGTCTTAATTTGAACTACACAAACACTCATGTATTTTCATTGAACAACTTGTAATATAAAGTAGAGCTGAAAAGGAACTTTGATAACTTTGCAGGCTGTAACAACACCTAACTTCTGCTTTTGTCACGTGCACATAAGTCCAACAGAAAGATAACATGTCGTGTAACTGTAAACAGTTAACCAGTATATCAAAATTTAAATGTTTACTTTCTCAAGATGATTACGTTGGATACTATTAAATCACTATATAAATGTTTTCTGTGTCATGGGTCCTAAATAAAAGTTTAGAGGGGGTAATGTCGGTGTAATACTTTGTGATGGACTTGGGGATAATGGTAATAATCCCAGTCGCATCATGCAACGGGTAACCGCTTAATACTGACCAGGATAAAAAACAAAACCAAACAAACAAAGTGGAACAGTGAGTAATGTGTCCTGACAGACAGGCCGCCATTTTAACTAGATTTTTACTGCACTTTTCAATAACATGCGAACTCTGAAGTGCAAAACTCAACCAGCACTTTCGTTTTTTACTGCCGCAATTATCATAACGGACGCTTCAGGAAAACAATGGTGCGAGGAAGTCCATGGAAAAGGCTGGCGAATCTTGGAAGTAATTTGTCACGTGACGCATGATTACATAATGCTTCAGGATTCTTGGAGTAGTTATAGTCTTTTTGGCCGCTATTTTGAATGCGGTGAAGTCCCCAGGATGCGGCTGCTAGCTAAATTTCTTTTGGAGAGTCAACCATGAACAGTAGATTGGACCTTATTAGGTCTCATCAGCAAGTAGAACATGAATGTTATGTGCATTTGCCGAATGCTCTTGAATGCATAGACTTCAAAGGCAAACATGAAGGTTGCAGTCCCAGGGGGAGTAAAGGGGGTGGGGGGGGGGGGGGGGGGGGGGTACTCCCATATATAAGCTATATGGGTATGTGCCGCTGTGAAGGGTATGGTTTTCGAGCAGTTTAGACTGGGATAGGGTATAGAAATCAGAGAGGTTTGGTCTAAAATAGGGTATCATTTGCCGGGAAACTGATCAGTAATAGAATAGGAATTGAAACTCGGAAGAGAAAGAGCCTTCTCTATTAAAACGGAAATAAAATCATCGCGGGAACATTGTCGACAGATGGTTTGCAATTACAAACACTTTTAGTGATAAAGTTCTAAAAATAGCAAGTCTGGGATAGGGTAGGAATTGTTGGTGTCTAGTCTAATATTGGGTCGCAAAATCAGCCGAACATGGCCTGGTATAGGATGCGGGTTTCAGAGGTCCAGCGGTACACCCCCTCCCCCTCCCCAAGCCCCCACCGTGGTTGCAGTAAACTCCAGTTCCAAACACGCTATGTGGATACAGTTGCTGCGGACTGCAAAACAGTAATTGGCAAGCATACTTATCCGTATTACATGTCTGCGTGTGCCACTGACACGCTTAGAAAAAGATAGGCGTTTAGAGCGGCACAGGCCTACCACGTTCCCAACCTCGTACGGCCTAAGGCCTTCTCTGCTTTTAAAATGGCTGCCAAGATATTCCAAAAATCTTGGAGCATTTTGTTGCGTAAAACATGATGAAATGTCTTCGTTTTGTTTGAACAGCAGTTTCAGATTACTAATCGCTGAATGGAACCTACGAAAACTTCCTGGTGTGTCACGTGACAAAATACTCCACGATTCGGGGTGTAGTTCTCTCTGTGAGCTCCCTAAGTAAGGAATCAAGCGTGATAATTGCTTTTGGGTAACCTTTTGTTTACATTATTTAACAAATACACGTTTTTAAAAAAACTTATGAAAACTTATATATAATTTTGACAGAAACCCATAAGTGGGTTGAAGTGGTCCATTTCTAGGAGGGCCTCAATATGAAATGAGGGGTTTGCGCAAATCCGGATTTTGGCCCCTGTATTTATTTTGAAGAAAATCGGTTCATATTTATTAATTCATGCTTCATTCAACTAGTAGATGCAAAAAAATTATTGCAATAGAGTAAAAAACAAAGAAGTTGTAACCAAAAGTTTGCCGTTGCGAAATTGCATCCAGGTCACAGATGAGCGCATTTTGCATTCGAAGCGAGTCACCTTCATAAAAGTCCACTAATGATATTTTACCGGTGTAAAAATAATATATTAGGTGCGGAAACGCCCTTTTTTGTTTCATTGGCTTGTAATGTCAAAAAGAACTTTGACAACTTTGCAGTGGAGTAACAACACCATACATTTCTGCTTTTGTCACTTCAGTCCAATGGAGTAAGACCGACATGTCGTGTAACTATACAGTGTATTGCTTTATAAGAATTTAAATGTTTGTCCTCTCAGGCATTAGCTTGGATACTAGAAGTCTATTTCGTGTGTCATGGGTTCTGAATAATGTATAGAGCGTTTTCACTCAGTCCCGTGGGACTCAAATGCAAAGGCCATGGCAGCCATGTTGGTGCTCCTAACAAAATAAGTTAATTAAAATTCATTTGTACGGAAACACCAACATGGCGGTTATGACGTCAAGTGAAAACGCTCTATATACAGTTCTGAGGTCTAAATGAGAAGTATAACCGCTTTTATGACCACATGAAATCGGGCCGACATAAGCATTAGAGCAGCTGTAAGCATAAGGATCAATCTTGTACTTATGTCAATGTCCATATTTCACTTGATGCAAAGTCTTATGCTTCCGTTTATTTGTGTTTGCTACGCCCCCTTTTGGGTCTTTGAACTGTTACGATATTTTGAAAAAGACTTAAGCTTTAAAAGATAGCCTTTTTGTGCTTGACAAGATAAGGTTAATTATTGATTATGGCGCTGCTGGGGATCTGTGTGATTTCATCCAAAATAGTGGCCAAGATTACCGCCATCTTGGATTTTATTCAAATTTTAAATTTATGAAAAAAAGTACGGAAATTAAAAATGTTTTATTCTAGAGTTGTAAACAATGATACAACATAAAAAAGTGAAAAACGCGCATTCCCATTATGAGTTCACCTATTCTGCTTACTACATCATATCTCGTTGTCATAGCAACCGATCCCTATCAAAAACTTTGGGTGCGTTTCTTGGGATGATCTGGATCCGGATCACTGATCCAATACCACTCGGATCATGTTGCATCAAAGAAACCCATGAATCCTTGTCCAGAGTGTATTGATCGTTTCCTTTGATGCTTCATGATGATCCGAGTGATCTTGGATCAGTGATCCGGATCCAGAACGCACCCTTTGGCACAATAAGCCTCGTGGACAAATGAATAGCTACTGCAGACGTTACGCGCTGGTCGCGCTGGCAATAAGCACTCTACGTCTAAGGGGTAATTAAACTTTATCCTTTCATTTCTTTAAATAAGCTAACAATATATTATTTTGACTTTGAGTATTTGGCACCTAAAATAACGAAAGGGATGTTAACTCAGAAAGCTTTCCCACTTCTTTTAAGAATAGATAAAGATATTTTTCTGCAAGTGAACTGCCTCTACGAGTCGAAGCCATTGTTAATTTTTATTATTATTAACACAGCAATACAATATTACAGAAAACAAATGTAAACATTTGTGAAAATAGAAGGCAAGGCCACTAGGAAAAGGAAATGTTAGCTTGCGAGCAGGCCTTCTTATTTGGGTTTCACGAAGGCTGCGCTAGGTTTCGCGCGAGTGTCGAATGCAAGTGTACCACGTGTCTGCAGGGCTCTGCGAATAAAATAAAGCTTATAATAAATAGAAACTAGCGTGAAGAGAACTAGCCTGCGGGTAGCCGTCTCCGATTTCCTCGCTCACAAAGGAATAGGAGACGCCTACGCGCAGGCTAGAAGAGAACACACTCTTTGATTCTTGGAGTACTTGAGCAGGGGGATCCGAGCCACCATTTTTAACCTTACCTTCGCGATACGCTTAAGGACAGCTAAATTTATGCTCTTGGAGCAGCCATGAAAAGCTGTTTTGACCTTACTAGGACTCATTAGTGAGTAGAACATGAATGTTAAGTGCATTTGCCGAGGCAAACCCTTATGATGGTTAAACTTCAAAACAGTAATTGACAAGCATATGGATCCGAATATCCACTAACAAAATTAATCTCTGTAAAAAAGATTAGCTATTAGAACTGCATAGGCCTACCATGTTCCCAACCTCGTTCTCAGGGCCTTCTCCCCTTTCATGACGGCGGGGGGGATGAGCGTTGAACCCCGTGGACAAGGTTGCCAAAATACTCCAAAAATCTTGAAGCATTTTGCCTCGAAAAACACGGTTTGAGATTGGTAATCGCTGAATAGAACTCCCGCTATTTCCTCAAGTGTCACGCGACAAAATACTCCACAATACATGGAGTATTGTGGCAGCCTTGCCTACGCCCGCCTTAACCGCGGTCAAACGAGAGAAATTTGCAAAAGTTAAGCAAAGTACTTAAAAGTTAAGGTTGTCATTTTCACTGTTTAAAGTTTAATATATCGCCAATACACTGTCAATTTACCAAACGTTTTGAAAGTTTACCAAAAACGTTCTAAGCGTTTAAAAACTGTGAACTGCAGAATTGTCGGCGCCATTTGCCAATACTGATTTCGATCAGGCGCAAAGACTTTTGGTCGGTTTTCAACGGAAGAAAGCTCATCATTTTGAGAAAAATGAAAAGATAGTAACGTCAACGAATTTTTTTTGATACATCCTTGCCCATATTTCCATTTATATTAAATAAAATCCCACTAAATAAAACGAAACTCCGACCCGCCAGTTTGAAATCGGAAAAGGCCCAGTGATCTAGTCTATCTACTCGGAACGAGGCCCTGCTGCTGTTTTGTAATACCGAGAAGAACCTGGGAACCACTCCTTCAACTTCCGTCAATTCTAGGAAATATCATTCTTAGTGTTAAATTTCTGTCTTCGTTTGGCAGTTATGGCTCGGAGTAAAAGCTTTTTTGATGATGTTAAGAATCATTTGGAGTGTTCTGTGTGTCAGGAGCAGTTTAGTGAGATCAACGAACCCAAAATACTGAAATGTCTGCACACTTTCTGCAAGACCTGTATGGAAGCTTGGTTACGGCAGCAGCGTGAAGGAGAGTTGAGTTGTCCGACATGTCGTCAGATCACTGAGTGTCCTAACAATATTCAAAGCCTGCCATCCAACTTGTTCTGCAAGCAGCTTGTGGAAATCGTGGAGGCTTACAGTGGGCAAGGGCAAGAAGATTCGCCTCACTGCGGAATATGCGACGAAAAGAAGCCTTTGAAATGTTATTGCTCTGATTGCAATAGCTTCTTGTGTGATGATTGCGTTGGTGCCCATAAGAAAGGAAAAGTTTTTAAGAGCCACCATGTTAAAGAAATCGGAAACTTTGAGTCAAGCGATGTACAAGATTATGCTCGAAGGGCAAACTTTTGCAAGAAACACAAGGATGAAATGAGGTTTTACTGCGAAGTATGCCAAACGTGCATTTGCCGTGACTGCGCCATATTGGAGCATCAAGACCACAACAAAATCTCGCTTGACCAAGGACTTGAAAACAACAAGTCTGAAATTGAGACCAAAATGCGCAAAGTCGAGGAAAACGGCTCTCGTTTGAGGAGCTACAAAGGTTCTCTGGAGAAAAGAAGAGTGCAAGTAAACGGTAGCATCGAAGAAGCGACAAAAGAAGTCAAGCGTGTCGCTGAACGCTGTATTTTATTAATTCGCCAGCACGAAGCAAGCGTGACCGAACGGTTAGTCGAGCAGAAAGCAGCGTTCCAAGGTGCCTTTGACAACCAGATGACCAGCTTAGACGGTAAACTGATGGAAATAGACAACACCTTGACATTTAGTGAAGAAGTTCTTCTTCGAAAGAATTTACCGGAAATTTTAAACGTGAAGGCAACGATTGAACAGAGGCTTCATGAACTTGCTGTGCCTTTCGAAGCTACGCCGAAGCTTGGGTACTCCGGGGTCAAGTACGTTCAAAGTGATGTTTCCTTCCTAAAAGACGCACCCGGGAAGTTAGTTACGACCGATACTGAGCCTTCATTGTCAGTTGCAGAAGGCAAGAGTCTCACAGAGGGTTTAAAGGGAGCGGATTGTAGTTTTACAGTTATTACAAAGAATTCAGCAGGCCAAACAACTTACCGCGAGATTGATGAAGTGAACGTCCAAATCACATCATTGGCAAAGAATAAGGAGACAAAGACCGTTGTGACGGACTTGAAGGATGGCCGTTATTCAGTTTCCTACAGACCAACAACCCCTGGAGAATTTACGGTCTCTGTCGAAGTCGGAGGTAACCCGATTATGGGAAGTCCATTCAAACTGAAAGTGAAACCAAGAAGCAGTAAATACCAAGTTAAATACGCAGAAAGAAGAAATCAAGGTATAGCTTTTAATATATGTAGTTTTTTCTATACAAATGTTATTTAATGACCTTTTAGTCTGTATGAAGGTCGGATTTTATTTAACGAAACGGCGCAAAATGTGCTCCTGCTCAAACATATAGATCTAAGATTTAGTGTTTTCCTCTAAATTTTTGGGTCGAACAAACTAAGCCATTTAGCAAGGTGTGAATCCACATTGTATGCTACTTCCTTCAGCTTCTAACAAACATGTCGAACGCACTATTTTCATCTGCGATTACTACTACAGTAGTTTTAGCGTTGAGCCGTGGGAGAATTCGTAAGAGACTTGTAAGAATGGCGATTCAAGATTGATATATCTTTCTACAACTGCCAAGGGTAAATAAAGGATATTTTATCTTTATTTATTATTTTTTTTGACAAAACTGCAAACGATAAAACGACAAAACTTTCATTTTGAGGCGCATTTTTGGTACCGTCGACAAATAGAATTCCACCCTCCCCAGACAAATATTCAGAATGTTTTTAGAAATCCTATTTCCATTAATTAGGAAGCACTTGCGTAGTACAATTGATGCCATCTATCCATCCTCCTTACTCTTACTATCTCTCTATCTCTCTTACATAATATTAATTTTTTTTTTTTTAACCGTGCATCTCACCATACAAATGCTGTCACAAAGTCGCGATTTTCAAGAAAAAAATTAGTAAAATAATTTAGTAAAATTATTCAGTCTCTACATGTTTTTAGTGTGAGCTCCACACACTTTTATCGCAATATACAAAATTCGTGGGACGTTTTCTTCAAAATAACTAAATGAAGATTTCAGATTTCAAAAGTTACTTGAAATGTAGGGTGCATTTCGTTGTCTAATGACCTCATCTCTTTTGCTGTCTACTAGATCATCCTTTAATAACTCTCTCTATTCATTTCCTACCAGCTGCATCTTACAGTGTCGCAGTGAAGGGAATTGCGAATGAGAAAGTTGGATGGCCGCTGACAGGAGGTGGTGAAGTCAAGGCAGGTAAAGGAGAGGAAGGTTAAGATAGGTTTTGTTAGACTATGTACATGATTGGATAATAACCTAAAGTATAAAGCTGCATCTTACAGTGTCGCAGTGAAGAGAAATGCGAATGAGAAAGTTGGATGGCCGCCGACAGGAGGTGGTGAAGTCAAGGCAGATAAAGGAGAGGAAGGTTAAGATAGGTTTTGTTAGACAATGAACAGGGATAATAGCCTAAAGCATCAAATATTTGCAATTACTGATGCCTTATTTACTTCTTTTTATTTTTAAAAGTTAGGATCCAGGGGCGATTAACAAACTTAGAAACAAATGGCTTTCATTATACTTCCAGTGGTGTCGCGCTCTATAGAACCAAAAACGATTTCTGAAATGCTCGCGCAAATAAACGAACTTATTAAAGTTGACGAATTTCATTGGGCGATTTCTTTGCTATTAAAAAAAAAAATGAATGATTTTTTTTTAATTAAGGAGATTATAAGGGCACCTAGACAGAACAAGAATTTTAAAGTAACAGTCCCATAACCAGCCGGATGAAACTTAGCTGTGTCAAAACAATTCATTCGCTTTTGGAAAGAAAGTTGAACTTGTTGCTTTAATACTCATATTCAGCGATGGATGTGTTTTTTTTATAGGGACTTGTCCTATATTTGTCTTGATCCTATATCAAATCCACGTGTTTTTTTTTTATAGAGACTCGTCCTATTTGTCTTGATCCTATATCATATCCACGAAGTTTAAAGTGCAAGCACGTGTTCTGTTCAGAATGCCTCCAAACTGCTTTAGATGTGTGTAACAATTGCCCAGTGTGTCAAGAGCCTCAAGGTGTACTTAAGGGAAACCAGCCTCTAGGAGAGATGAGGTCTCATACTGAGCGTTACAGTGTTCCAGGTTACGAAGGTAAAACTGCTTGTGTTGCAGACAGCATGTATTTATCAGCATGCAGCTTGTTTATTTGTCTCGTAGGCTGACTGTGTTTAAAAGTCTATTTCACCGCCAACGTTATCGCATACAGCCCACTCTTGTACCCTGAAGACCCGTTCGTCGGTTTGATCTCCACTGATGTTAATCACAGCAAACTGAAATAACGTTTGCGCCCAAAGCCACAGAACAGCATGCAACCGGTGCCATATGTAGCATAACTCTCCTTAAAGGCCCACCTTCACCCAAAAGACGTTGTGGTCATTTGTTTTTGTTTCGAAATGCTCCATTGTTCAATACGCGTGATCTGATTGGTTGCACGCACTGAAGCGTGAATTTCGTGTTTCACGAAATTCAACACATAATACAACACCAGTAAAATGAAAACCCGCCCGGTTGCTTATCTGAAGTGGCAACTCATATCACACTGGAGTCTAATTTTGAGTTATAAATAAACTTGTAGAATTGCCCACCGGTCAATTCCAACAATGCCACCCCCTTCCTAGGCATCATGGGCATTTGCTTACTTTTGTAATCCAGGGGACTGAAATTCCCGACCATACCAAGCGACATTTCGTTGTTTTACTGCGGGACATTTGAAATACTTTAATTTTTTTTTATCCTACAGTACTCTGGCTTCGTTTGTAATCAACTTGCTCTAGGGAGGTAATGTTGAGGCAGCAGATCCACAGGAAGATATTATTATGTATACTGAAAAGAGGCACGCCTCTGTACCTGAATGAGACTAGAGGCCGATCCTCTTTTCTGTACGTGGGGGCCTTTGAAAAAATTATTTGCACCAACCGGGATCTGCGTGGATTTTCGTGGAACCAAAAAAGCTATCCATCGCAATTTGGTTTAAATTAATTTATTATTAATTTTACTGAACCGCTTACTGAACTCTTATATAAAAACGCATAATTTACATCTTCACCAAGCTGTTGTTGCTGAATTGCAGACCACTGCACAATCGTAATCGATTATTACTTTCGGAATGGAATACAAGGCTTTGAACATCCCAACCCCGGTCAGGGTTATCAAGGCACGTCACGCACTGCTTATATCCCGGATACTCGTGAAGGACGAGAGGTACTGCAGCTTCTGAAGAGAGCCTTTGACGCCCGACTGGTGTTCACAGTTGGTACTTCAATTACAACTGGGATTTCGAATCAAGTGATATGGAACGATATTCATCACAAAACCAGTGTACTTGGAGGTTCTTATGGGTAAGAAGATTCAATTTTTGGCCAAAGTCTACTTCAATACCTGAAAACTGACTGGTGCAACTATTTTTCAAGTGGGACAAATATATAGACAAACTTTGGACCAGTTCCTATCTTTTACCGTTTCTCTCAAATGTATAGAACATTTTCAATTAACGTAAGTCGCTCCATCAGTGGTCTAAGGCAAAAAAAAAAAAACGAATCTAGAAATTACAGAGTCATGCAGCTTGTATAATAAACTTTCAAGGCTATGGCACTCGCTAATTTATTTACAGTTTTTAGATTGGGATGATCTAGCTTTGAGAAGAGAAAAGCAAAGCGGACGGACGAATCGATGGTCGGATCAAATGACCATTCATTTGATTGAATAGAAAGATTAAGAGATAGAAAAGGTTACTCTCAGAAACGTTTATAGCCGAAATGATGATCGTTTACTAGATATTTTGGTACATTGTGATCAGTTAACTGTATCACCGTATTAACCGTATTTATAGGCCATTTTCAGGATATATTAAAACTCTTACTTGGCTCCGAGGCTAATAGTTAGTGGTCATCTTTATTTAAAGAGGGGAATAAAACAAAATTAGTCGCATTGAGGTTTAGAGATGAAAAATAATTATATTCTTGGTTTGCAACCACGTGACAAGGCAGCCATGTTGGTGGTCAATACAATACAATTTGTTTTCGCAGAATTTGCATGAAAATAGAGTTTAGTTCCCAGCGGAGAGAAACGGTTTTGTTCTTGACCACCAACATGGCCGCCGTGACGTCACGTGCAAACCAGCAATTATGTTTTATTCCCCTAAGCCTTGAAGTCAAGTTAAAATTTTACGATATCAAAATTGGCCTATACGGTTAATGCAGTGCTACGGTTAATCACTCACAATGTACCCAAATAAATAAACCATCATCGTACGTACTCTAAGAGTTCTTAGAATAACCTTATCTATCTCACCATCTTTCTATTCATTTATCCGTCTATCGGTCCGTCCGTTTGTGTATACTTTTTCTATATTTATATATGTACATACATTTTATATTTTATTAACTATTAGATTATTATTGTAGTTACAGTGTAGTTAGGTGTCCCCAATTAGTGTACATTGTATGCTAGCGATTTTGACACGTTAATAAAGTTCTTATCTTATCTTATCTTCTGTATCATAGCAACCAGTATACTATCTGTTATCTTGTTATCAATATGAATTAAAGGAGATAAATCCACACGTTGGATTTATACTAAAAGAACCCAAGCATTTCAGCATTAATTAAAATGTGTTCTATTTCTTTAAAGGTTTGGATATCCCGACCCAGACTACCTGCGGCGAGTTAAAGAAGAGTTGGCTGCAAAAGGAATCCGCTGACCGAGGAAAACCTTGTCACTCTTACCTGCAATATGCAATGTACGTTTAGGTTGTTTGTTTTCTGGATATGATAAATAGTTTAGTGTTATGTCTTTATTTTCGTAATGCATGCAGGGAACTAGCAGTTGCTGAGACGGAGGAAGCTGCTCTTTAAGTTTTGTAGTTTGGAGAAATAACGGTCAAATATGATAGGTATCGATCAATTTTACCAAGTGCACGTGTTCAGTGTTCCGTACGAAAAAAGTCAATAATAACTTATGAATAAGAACATCTAGGTATAGCAGATTTAATAGAGTTTTAATACTTTTTATATGCAATGTAGTTTTGCATGGGTTGCGAATTTACTGGATATGACGCATACAGTTCTGTTCAATATAATTTTTAAACCTTACTTTTTTATTAGTAGAGGAGAGGGGTCGCAAAAAAGCATAGGTGGGTAAAAACGAGACGGAGAGAGTCGCATGGGACTTAACGGTTATATCTTTGCATGTATATAATACGGAAAAGTGACACTGACATACTTTACTCATTTTGCAATGTAACGGTTTCTGCTTACGGAGCCATAGTAACAAATCAACGAACCAAGGAAATCAACACTAAGCAGCGTATTATTGAGATATACATAGCTGGCTATATGTTTAATTATGGTTTGGGCCTTTAAGTTTTAAAAAACCTTGTGCAGGTTGTCGAAAGTGTTTGTTGGAAACAAGTTAACTCACCAAACCATACCAAAAACTGCAAAGTAGTGTACAGCTGTAAACACCTGTGCAAGGTGTCTTGATTTGAACTACAGAAACACACATGTATTTTCATTGAACAACTTGTAATATAAAGTACATGTAGAGCTGAAAAGGAACTTTGATAACTTTGCAGGCTAACAACACCTAACTTCTGCTTTTGTCACATCAGTCCAACAGAAAGGCAACATGTCGTGTAACTGTAAACAGTTAACCAGTATATCAGAATTGAAATGTTTCCTTTCTCAAGCATTACGTTTGGTACTATTAAATCACTAATAAGTTAACATTAATACCCATTATGTTCTATCCAACTGGTTTGAAAAGTTTTAGGGTAGGGCAGGACCTCACAGGGTGAACAGCGTAAGCTGAAGAGGTCACCCCGCATAAAATAAAGCTGTCATTACTAAAAATAACATATATCTATAAAGTGATCCGTTTAGTGGAAGCACGAAAACAATAGATTATAAGTCATAACTGTTTATAATACTACACACTGTTGCTGATTGCATTGTGCCGTTAAGAACTTAAAATGCCTATTAGCGACATGCAATGTCGCGCGCAAATAAGAAAGACGAATGGAGTTAGCAAAGCTGCACCCCGATTGAATTCGGAACAAAGCACCCTTGCTCTTCACGAAAAGTGTCAGTATAATCTACCCGGCAAGACAGTGAAAACTGCAATATCATTGCTTGCAAAGGTCCAACATGGTTTTTCTAGCAATCTGGCAACTGAGGTGTTGAATCTTCTTGCAGTTTAAAAGATACTTTCAATTGGTTGCTGTATCGTCTTGTTCAATTCAATAGAAATAAGTATACCATATTAAATGTAGTTAATAAGTAAGGCCCACCCATTAAAGCTAACAAGGGACCAAGAAGAGGAAGTTCGAACAAAACTGTAAAATTGAAAACGCAATGTCCTAACCAAAAATGTTTTCTTTTTTACCCCATGATTCTGGATCTTTAATGAAATCACAGTTTAGGGAAATAGGTAGCTGGGACACCATCGCTGTATGTAAACAGGGCCAAAAAAAAAAAAAAAAACGGAGAAAGCCTTCATTTTCTCGGTACTGCTGGTCAATTCTTTCGGGTTACGGGCTATTAAAGTAAATTCTGAAGGCCAAATATATCATAAACCATCTGAAAGCAATGGGTCACACGACACATCTCCGCGGTATTGGCCAATACCTTACGCATGCGCAGGTGTGGCCCATTGCTTTCAGATAGTTTGATTAAATCATGTTTGATACCAGATTAGGTTATGTCTTACTGAAACATTACGTTGTGTTCATGCTTAGCATTGAAGCAACCTACTGGAGATCCGGAATGACTCCTTTTCAAACTTTCGATCCAGCTATGACGAAAGCCCATACAAATTGCTATTAAAACAAAAAAAAAATAATAAGAGGAAACTGGATTAGTTAAGAGGAGTGCAACCTCAGTAGCCGTAGGTTTCTCTAGGTAGATATTACCAAAAAGATAACAGTGTAATGGGATGTATAATGTAGAGTGTCATTTTATCACATTTACAGTCAAACCTGTGTATTAAGCGGACACCCTGGGGACCCTTGCTTGTGTTCGGGTAAAACAGGTTCGTTTTACTGTAAGTATGGGAATTATATTAAGAACATTTAGGGACCCAAAGACATCATCGGTGTCCGCTAAATAGAAGGTGTCCGCTTAATATGGGGTCCGCTTAATAGAGGTTTCACTGTACTCATAAGGGGAAATTTAGCCGTAAAATTAATTCAGTGTCTGTAGTTAAACTTGCTTTTTTGTTATTAAACGTAATTTGCTTGAATTACGTGTTTGTGATTGTTTGTAGCTATTTGTAAATTTTGTCTTGATCTAGACTGTCAGGACTGCTAGCAGTCCCTCGTAGGATAGTCCTACGAGCAAGCGAACATCACGTGATCGGAGATCGACCGAGCCAGCAAAAGTCCTCAATGAACGCTTTCCATTCAACTAATTTATTCTTGTTTTTTTTTACGTTACCATGTTTCCACCAATAGCGTCGCTCCACCGTTTGATATATAAACCACACACAACCCACAATTCCTTGATTTGCTCTGACGAGGGGTTAGCGCTCGAATCGTCAGCTTTTGTATATCTTTACTGTGGCCAACTTACCTTATCAACTCAGTTGAGAAAACAAAATTTTCATGTTTCACTCCCTCACCGACGCAGCACCACATTTTCCTTAGAAACTAACCCCTTTTATAGCCTGAGAAAACAGACGACTTTTCGCGGTGGCGACACTACCAACGGTTCCTTCCACGAAAAGACGTGAGAAACGAGCGCAAAAATACCCTACTGATGACATAACGCTACCCAAATCCCTTCTGATTGGTCAAGAGATTGTTTCAAACAATCAGAAGGACTATCCTGATCTGGGTAGCGTTACATCATCAGTACGGTATTTTTGCACTCGTTTCTTCGACGTCTTTTTGCGGAGGGAACCGTAGAGGCGCCACAGCGAAAAGTCGTCTGTTTTCTCAGGCTAACTCTTTTATCGATATACTCACCCAGTTTGGCATGGATCATTACTGTAATCCCTTTAAGCAGGAGTTACGTTACGAGTTAATAGAAACTGTGGTCAACTAAACTCCAATTTCTTCTTCGACACCTGTCAAAGCAAACTTCTTCTTTCCCCCATACAACCGCCCCCCCCCCCCCCCCCCCCCCCCCCCCCCCCCTCCCCTCCCCCAACCCCAACTGTCAAGCCTGGTGTTGCTCGCATCGCACATCAGTGTGTAGAAAAGTAACATTGCACATGAGGCTAATTACAGAGACAGGATCTTGCAACAGATCAAAGCTTCCTGTTGCTTACGTATGGTCGCAGTGACTTCGGTCGGCTACCCCACCAAATCGACTTAACTTGACACCACCCCTCTAAAAGGTTTAGACCAAATTTGTAGACAAGCACTTGAGTGGGTTGACACATCCTAGAGGGTTATTCAGAATATAGTCCTGGTGCATGCACCAATGGGAAATTTTGCGCCTTGCTACCAGATACTTGGCTTTTAAAGTAAAAAAGGTAAAGTAAAGTTTAATGTCAACATCATCGCAAATTAATGAATTACAATGTTGTTACAAACGGAAAAGTTAAGCCCTTATACTTGTTTTAACACGTTGCCTGGAGGTTTCTTAAGTAAACATATTAAAATATGTTTACTTTAGAAATTGTACGGTATGCTAATTAATACAAAACAAGTATGTAATGAAACACGGTTACAGATCGAAAAATGCATTTATCTCAATTGCAACAATCTAGCTGGTATTGTATATAGGATTCCGATTGAATTGTCTTCGGCTGGGAAATAATTTTTAATCTCTACTTTGTTTTCCACTTATATTTTTCTTTTGTGAAAGTGGAAACAACAGGTTTAGACCGATCGCGATATAATATTTCAATTGAAAGTCAGCTGAAAATCCATTTGGATTTTGTGAAACAAACATGAAACGTGTTTCGTTAACAGAGCTTCAGAGTTTTTTTTCTGTTGAATTGCAAATTTAAAAAGTTAAGGATATGGAAATGTTGATGGTTTGATCTTTCTCGCCTCCAGATCGAATTCCTAGATCGTTTAACTAATTTTGAAATGCCACCAGCCGCTGACAAGGAGGAAATAAAGCTTTGAGAGAGAATAAGCTTCGATCAAAAACTTGCCTATAACTTTGTTTTAATTTGATCCTAGAAACACAGTTGTCACTTTTCCTGTAGCCCCCTTAGTAGCGTAGGGACCCTTCATTGGCAGTGATGGCGCAAAGTAAAAGCTTTTTCGACGAAGTTAAAAATCAGTTGGAATGTTCTGTGTGTCAGACGCAGTTTAATAGTGAAGCCAACGAACCCAAAATACTGAAATGTCTGCACACTTTCTGCAAGACCTGTCTGGAAGCTTGGTTACGACAACAGCGTAGAGGAGCGTTCAGTTGCCCGACTTGCCGCGAGGTCACAGAGTGTCCTAACAACAACATCAGCAGCCTTCCATCCAACCTGTTCTGCAAACAGCTGGTGGAAATTGTGAAAGCTTACAAGGGACAAGGCCAGAAAGATTCACCACATTGTGGGAACTGCGAGAAAAAGAAAGAGCTGAAGTTTTATTGTTCTGATTGTCACTTTTTCCTGTGTGAAGAGTGCGTTGAGGCCCACAGGAAATGGAAAAACTTCAGTGGACATGAAGGTAAAGAAATTGAAAAATTTAAGTTGAGCGATGTGCATGATTACGCACGAAGGGCAAACGTTTGCAAGAAACACAAAGATGACATGAGATTTTACTGCGAAAAATGCCAGGTTTGTATTTGTCGTGACTGTGCCATACTAGAGCATGAAGAAGAACACAAGAAGATCTCTCTTGAACAGGGATATAAAAACAACAGAGCGGAAATTGAGCCCAAAATGTGCAAAGTTCGAGCAAACGGTGCTCGTTTGAAGACCCATAGAGAATCTCTGGAGAAAAGAAAACAGAAAGCAAACAGTGGCATCGAAGAAGCGACAAAAGAAGTCAGGCAAGTAATTGAGCGTTGCATATCACTGATTCGCCAGCATGAAACAAGCGTAATCGAACGGTTAGTCAGGCACAAGGAAACTATTCAAGATGCCTATGACTCCCAAATGGCTGGCTTAGACGGTAAACTGATGGAAATAGAGGACACCTTGGAATTTAGTGAAGACGTGCTTCTTCGAAAAAATCTTCCAGAAATTTTGAAGGTGAAAGCAATCATTGAACAGAGGCTTCAAGAACTGTCTGTGCAGTTCGAATTTATGCCTAATCTGGATTGTTCTGGGGTCAAGTATGCTCCAAATGATGTTTCCTCCTTAAAAGACGCACCGGGAAATTTACTTACGACCAAAACTGAACCTTCGTTGACAGTTGCAGAAGGCAAAAGTCTCACAGAGGCTTTCGTAGGCGAACATTGCACTTTTACAGTTATTACAAAAAATTCAGTGGGCCTGAAAACTTACAGTGAGAACGACGAAGTCAATGTTGAAATCGTATCAGTGGCAAAGAAGAATGATATAAAGCCTCTGATGACAGACTTGAAGGATGGCCGTTACTCAATTTCTTACATACCAATAAGCTCTGGAGAATTCAACCTGTCTATCAAAGTATCAGGAAACTCGATTATGGGCAGTCCGTTCAAATTGAAAGTGACACCAGGAAATAAATACCTGAGTGTGAAGCCAGGAGGATTGAATCAATGTAAAAGCAACAACCGACATTTCCCTAGCAACAGCAACAGTGATACGTCATCGAAGAAAGGTAACTCAATATTACTTGTGTTTAACCCTTCCACTCCCAGAGTCAATTATGTAGACATGTAGTGTAGTTCTAAATTTTGATTCTGTTGCCGAAATCCTATGGTGTGTTTTTTTTTGGAGGTACTATAGTAAGATACCATTTGTTTTTCAATATTTTGCAAAACGGAATTTGGGATTTTTCTTGAATTTTGATATTTGGCACTCGTGAAATAAACACGTAATATCACGTGAGTGGACGTTTTCATACCTTATGTAATTTAATTCATTTAGCATTGTCTCCAATCAGTATTAATCCAGCTAAAATACAGCTTAGTGAAGGTCGCTTCTTAATTCCACTTCAGCGCGCGAGTATAAATACTACTTTCAGTAACGCAATTCGTTTAACTCGTGGTTTCCTTGCTGATATCATGTGATCATTTATTCTTAGGATCCAGGGGGGTGAGGGTAAAGTAAATAAGGGAGGGGGGTTGTTGGAGTGAAAATGTTAGAAACTGACCATGTTTTACTCGAGAAATTTGTTTTCAATTCATGTTTCCTAACTAACCATGATAATATCCTGTTGTGCCAAAGTCCTGACAATTATTCGACAAAGCGGCAGATACTTCCATAAAATATATATTTGTGATTCGTGGTTTTGACTTCACGTAACAACTATGTGAACCTGTATAAGTGTTGCTTAGACTTCTTAGATACTAGCTGGTATTTTTCCTTGTTTTCTGCAGCAACCTGTTCCTCTTGTCTTGATACCGTGACAAGTCCACGAGCTCTGAAGTGTAAGCATGTGCTGTGCCTCGGGTGTTTTCAAACAGCTTCTAAGTTCACTTACAAGTGCCCAGTGTGCCAAGACCCACAAGGTGTTCTTCAAGGAGACCAGCCTCAAGGAGAAATGACAAGTCGTTGTGATCGATTCTTAAGTATTCCAGGTTACGAAGGTAATCGACTGTTAACTCCTTGCGCATGCTGTTAACGTTACACGCATCAGTCAATGTAAATCTTAAATGTTTTCCTGCGACCTATATGAAACAAAGTTATAACGTATGGTCACCCAAAATGAACGAAACAGTGCCTGTACGTACCATGCCACAGTATTTGTTAATAGCCGGATATTCACTCTTAGCTGTAAGTGTCATGGACCATACGGTCAACAGTCCTACAATGTCCTCTTTCCTTATGTCACAATTTCGTCCATATTTTTTTTTACCATAACAAATGTCGACAGTCATTCGACAAAAAATCTAGTGATTTAACGTCAAGTGTAAACACGTGAGGATGTACGTTGTTGAAGGGTCTGTGACCGTTACTGAAATAAACTCTCGGGGCATTTGTTCCAAACTCTGTGCCTTTGAGGTCTGTTTTTTAACGGGGCTGAGTATTTAATTGTGACAAATTGGTATTGAAAAATACCTTACATGTGCATCTTTTTTTCTTTTATTATATTTCAGGATATGGTGCAATCATCATCGAGTATCGTTTTCCATCAGGAATTCAAGGACAGGAACATCCAAATCCCGGGAAATACTATGATGGCGCTACACGTACTGCTTATCTTCCTGATACGCCAACAGGACGGAAGCTGCTGCAGCTTCTGAGGCGAGCCTTTGACGCTCGATTGGTATTTACTATTAATACTTCAGATACAACAGGGCCAAGTCAAATAACGTGGAATGATATACATCACAAGACAAGTCTTTCCGGTGGACCTAATGGGTAAGGACGATTCAATTCTTACACAAGGTTAATTCATAACACTACTCAGTTGGTTTTAGTTCCTTACTTGGAAAATGTCTGTTACACATATAATTGCGCTTCTATTACAAAATCATCAGATTTTATGTTTCTGTACTAAAGTATACAGATGTACATCGTGTAAATATTTCAGTAACTCCCTGTCCGGACTACAAAAAAAGTATAACTAAGGGCGAACAGATTTGTAATTATCAAGAGTCACTCCCTGCAACATAGCATGTAAATATCATCAGTGCAGTCAGTTTTAAAAAATTAAGGTCTCGTGTTTTATATATATGTCAGCTTTGGCCATATAATATTTTTGGCTTTACACATCGATAAGCACAGTCCGTTACAGCGCACAGTTATCAATCACATCCGTGCCACTGCATTTCATTCAAGTTTACCAATAAAATTGAGTTTTGATGGATCTTCAACTGTCAAGCAAGAAAAAGGAATGGATCCAAGGCTACAGAGCCAAATATAGAACAATTTGACTATCGTTATACTATTCAAAGCCTATCAAAATGTAACAGGGAACTTGAAGATAGATTGAAGTCCACCAAAATTGAACTTTGACTCTTTGAAAAAATGGTGGGGCCCATTGATGTCTCAGGTTTAAACAAAATGTATTTTTTTCTATGTAGGTTTGGATATCCTGATCCAGTCTACTTGGAGCAACTTAAAGAAGAGTTGGCTGCTAAAGGAATCTACTAATGGGAAACCTTGCGCCTCCATTAATTACTGAAAATAAGTGTAATCAGCGGTTAACGTCTTAGTAGCAGCTATTAGTTTAGAGGATCCTAAAAGGGTAGACTGAGAACTGGGTTTGGACTGGGAAAATGAGATTAAGTCACTGGAACTGAAGTCACATGAACATGAACATCATCAGTTTGCCTACGAGTTGAGATATAGTAAAGTTTTTGCATGTGAATCAAAAGTCTAAATTCATGATAACTTATCTATTGTAAAATGTTTGCTTGCTGCCTCTCTAATCAATCCAAAAATTTGGGGCTCTAAATTGAAATACCAGCACTTATTAACAAAAATACATCCAGCAAAATAGGGCACATGTAGAAAGTTCTGGGGTGCCTTATGGTACATGTAGGATACTCTGTGTAGGATAAGATTAATCAAGATGTGTAAATTAAACTATGTAACCTTTGTAAATTACAAGTAGCTTTTATCAAAAGCTATTTTTTAAACAATATTTAATTTCGACCCTGCTCTAAGAGCATTACGTGCTCATCGGAAGAGCTTAGTTTTTTTTAAATGCTTTGATAGATAGGATTTTTAGTAAACGGGTTTTATCATACTATCATATATATAAATTTTTACTTTATGTTATGCATAACCTTTGCACCTCGTTCGTTTTGGCTCCGAGTCGTGTCTTTAAAATAACGATCGATGGCAGTATTTTATTTCCTTGTGAATGAATATTTGCAGGGGTCTAGACATAGGTCCCTCTTTTTTGCCATTCTTTCACATACACTGTACATGTATGAAAGAAAGAAAAGTGCATTTTCTGATTAATTTGAGATTTGTTAGTCTGGTTGGGGTGTGATAGAATCAGGTTAAAAAACGACATGAACTGGTCGGATGAGAAGGGTTTGACGATGCTTTTTATTAAATGTAATTTAATTTCTTCCTGTAACTACTCTTTTTTTAAGCTGACCTCAGATTCATTGATTGTCTTATGCAATGCAATGTAATTTGGAATTTGATTAAAATAAAAATTATCAAAAAAAAAATAATAATGAGATTTTGACCAAAGAAAGTGATGTATTTTACTGCGTATTATTTTTTAATTAGTAGATATTTTAAGAGGCATGGTATTTATTTGTATGGCATGGTAGGTATAGTGTGTATTTTTCGTGGTCAAATTATTAGCACATACATGTAAGGACGAACCATTAGACTTATGTTTCTTTTTCTGGGGGGTGGGGGGGGGGAGGGGTCAGTGGATGATGTAGTTGGTAACTGATTTTTTTTTCTTTAGCTGTGTCACTGCAGGAATTTTTTTGCTACAAAATGGTCTAAAGTTGGGATTTCGAATTGTTTTTTTAGATCGCGCAACCACCACTCACCTCAGAAATCTAACGGTTCACCCCTTAGGGACGGTATACTGGTGAGAGCGCTCGCCTCCCACAAATGTGGCTTGTGTTCGTTCATGGACTCGGCATCATATTTGGGTTGTTGTTGTTGCAACACTGTTAACAGGGGCCGATCCAGGAATTTCTGAAAGGAGGGGTTGTACACCTTAATAACTTTCCAAGCCAAGCAAGGGCGTGGACGGTGAGCGTCGTAGGCGCAAGCTTCTAGGGGTCCGGGGGTATGCCACCCCGGGAAATTTTTTGCCGATTCAACCCTCGTAAACGATTTGATATAAAAGCAAGGCTGATAAACGATACGGAAACGACTATATTTGTAAAATATCCAATATTTCGAAAGGCACAGCCTTTCTTCTTCAGGGTCTTACAGGTAATGACTCGTAAGGCAAAAAACGGTTACAATTTTAAATTTGAAAGGGAGCGGGAGATAAAATATGATACTACATGTATAACAACATAGAACTATAGTGACAAAGTAAATGTAAATAACCGTATAAAAAACGAAGCAATAGAAATAAGAAAAATATGCAACATGACACCACAGTAAATATAAGTAATGGAAACTTAGAAGAGATGTCATGTTTCATCTCTTCTATTTAAACCTAAAGGTTCTAGTGTCTGACCTCTTTCAATAAGATATGCTTCTCTTGCTTTACGTACACCGTCACGATTAGTTTTAACGAGTTCAAGAGGAATTAGTTCCATATCAGAAGCGGTATGGTCGTTAGAAAGAAAATGTTCTGAGACTGCAGTAGGTTTAGAGATGTTAGTTTGTTTGTCAACTGGTCTACGATGTTCGTTGAAGCGGTCTTTAAGTCATTTGTCGTTTGGTTTCTCCTACAGTGTATGTATTGTGTGTGACAACGATTGCATTGTAACATGTAAATGAGGTTTTTAGAGTTGCAGTCGATGTAATGATTAATACGTCTTGTTTCACCGGTAGAATGAAATGTGTAATTGATAAGTCCGTCCGTTATGTAGTTGCATGTCAAACAGTTGCTGTAACATTGAAAAGAACCGCAAGGTTGGTTATTTTGTGAAGGATTATGTAGTTCAGTGGAGCTTACTAATAAATTACTAAGATTGTTAGTTCGTCGAAAAGCAACAGTGGGTGGAACTTTGAAAACGTTAGTACAGCGGGGAGATTAGGACAAGATGTTAATGTGCTTGTGAATAATGGATGATATAGAGCGGAGCTGGATTATAGGTGATAACAAGGGGTACTCGTATAGTTTCAGAAGTGTCTTTAGGTGCAATAGCTTCGGTACGTGTGATGTTGTGAACGCGTTTTATTTCTTGATTAACCAAGAACCCTCAAATCCCTTTTTGTGGTCATTTCAACTCGTTTCAGTGTTTTTGTGAGAGATCCTGCAAAAATATGTTAAAAAGTGTCATCTTCAAGCAAACACAGCGATGTGGTTAACCCTTTGACTCCCAAATTTCCACCAAAAAAACGCTTTTTCAGGCTACCAATGCCATTTTATGGCCATTGTCTAGCTAAATTGAGGCCGAACAGTCAATAACATTGTTCGCAGCTCGGCAAACTAAACCCTCCTGCCATTTGTAGAAGTATTTGAGAATTTGATTCCGGGCATGCGCACTGATCGAAATTTCGACAGTTTTTGAACGAGAAAAACACGACTTGCCTTGACTTTTGCTTTTTTATTCTCAAGCCCGTTCTTTTAGTTTCCTTTTTCCGTGAGGTATGTTTGAGTCTTTGACGTCACTTTCTCCCATTCGCAACCAAGCCTTGGAACATGGTTGATTAATGGCGGCCGTAAATTCTCGGAAATAAATGTTAAAATGAAATGACTTCTGATGTTCGTAATGGATTGAAATTTGGCAAGATGAATAAGAAAGTCTAATAGTATACGAAAATGTAAAAAATTAAAATCAAAAATTTGATCACAGGGGCACTTTAAGCATTGGATAAAGGACGTTGTGACTCAGGAAAATCATCCACATTTGTGTCGAGAATCTCCACAATGTACACTCAACTACTGAGGTGATGAGGGATGTTGCTGATTCTTTCTAAAAAATGTAAAATTCATGAACTTAACCAAAACAAATCACGATGATATCTTATTTAGCCAAAGTCCTGACATTGGTCGGCAAACCAGTAAAGATACATGTATCTATAAAATATAAATTAATATAATTCACGATTGGTACTTTCACTAAGCGTAGTAACTATGTGGATCAATATAAGTGTTACTAAGATACCAGAGATTTCTTGTTTTCTGTAGCACACAGCTGTTCCTTTTGTCTTGATACCGTGAAAAGTCCACGAGATCTGAATTGCAAGCATGTGCTGTGTCATGGGTGTTTCCAAACAGCTTAAAAGTTTACTTACAAGTGCCCAGTGTGCCAAGACCCCCAAGGTGTTCTTCAAGGAGACCAGCCTCAAGGAAGGATGTCAAGTCATTATGATCGATTCATAAGTATTCCAGGTTACGAAGGTATTAAACTTTTAATGCTTTTACACACATCAGACAATTTAAATAAATAGCTTTCCCGTGAACTCCATGGAACTAAGTTATAACTTATGATCAACCAAAACGAACGAAATAGTGCCTGTACTTTTTTTTGTTAACAACAGGACTTTTACTCGTGTCTCAGAGTGTCAGTCATAGAACAGTCGTACAACTTCCTCTTTCCTTATGCCACAATTACGTACATAAAAAAATACCGTCACAAATCACAGAATCACAAAAAATCTAGTGACTTAACGTCAACTGTCTCGCGAGGAAGTGATAGTCCTTTGTAAAAGAGCCAGTAACCGTTACTGAATAAAACCCTCAGAGATTTTGTTACAAACTCTGTGCCTTCGAGGTTTATATTTCAAGGGAGGAGACCTTACAAAATACCTTACAAGTGCATCTTTTTTTTTGTTTTTGTTTCAGAGTATGGTGCAATCATCATCGAGTATCACTTTCCATCAGGAATTCAAGGTCAGGAACATCCAAACCCCGGGAAACATTATGATGGCGGTTCACGTTATGCTTATCTTCCTGATACGCCAACAGGACGAAAACTGTTAGAGCTTCTGAGGAGAGCCTTTGATGCCCGATTGGTGTTCACTATTAATACTTCAGATACAACGGGAAGAGGTAAAATAACATGGAATGACATCCATCACAAGACAAGTCTTTCCGGAGGACCTGATGGGTAAGGAAGAGTCTTAATCACTTTTATAAGACTGTTCAGTTGTACATCAGTCAATTCCAGCAGAGCCCATCCCCTCCGGGTATTAGGCGGGCTGATCTGCTCACGTTTATGAAGATTTATTTAGCGACTTATCCTATTTATTAATTTTATTAAAACGTTTATTAAAAGTGTCACAATCAATACAACAATTAGCGAAAGTAATAAACGACGTTTCGACATCTTTGGGATGTCATTGTCAAGTGAAATGGGTAGGTTAGTTCTTGCATTACAAATAGATCTACAATTATGCGCATAAGGTGACAATATACGTTATGTGACAAGAAAAAGTGACTAATAGGAAACTACGTTAGTTAAACAAACTTTATTGTAGATCTATTTATAATACAATACTTACCGGCACATTTTATTTGACAATGACATCCCGAAGATTTCGAAACGTCGTTTATTACTTTCGCTAATTTTTGTATTGAAAATATTCCCTCAAGCCTTACTTAATTAATACAAGAACTTATAAATACCACTTTTTACTAAATTACTAACAAAAAATAAAATAAAGCCAAAACAAAATCAATAATAAATACAAAAACTTTACAATAACAAGTTCAATTTTATAATACGGTTGGTTCATATAATATTAAAGGTCCTCGTATAAATAGTTCTATATGTCCCCATTTCTTGATTATTTTATCGTACTGATATAGTTTGCTTACAATAATGTCGACATTAAATTTAAAAAGTAAGTAGCTCTTCGATCCGTTGAATTCTGGGGAACGCCCTTCTAATTTGCATTTGTAAATATAGTACCTTGAATTTAAAAAGATAACGTTTAATGTATTGTGATAGAGCTGGGGAGAGAGGAGACCCAGTAAAGGGCTCCGACGAAGGGCTAGCGCTCGAAACGTCAGCTTTCTCAAATCTTTATACAGTGGCCAATTTACTTTATCGACTCAGTCGATAAAACCAAATTATCGTGCTTCACAACCCCCCTCCCCACCGACGCAGCACCACAGTTTCTCTAGAACCAACCCCATTCAACTTCTTTTGTGGTGCTTACTTGGATCTCGTCTTCTTGTTGAATGCAGTCTGAATGGGCGCTACACAAGGGCCACATTTTAGCACAAAGCCAAAAAGGATGTTCTATTGTCCATTTTAACTAGATTTACATTTATAGCAAGAACTCTGTGTAGACGTTTAAATTGGAAACTCCGCCGGCTTAGTTTCAATAGTGCAGGAGAATGGAATTCGGTAATAGTATTTCCAGTTTATCTGTAAATAAGGTAATTCCTGACATATCAAAAGGTTCCTCCTTTATAGTTTGCCTTCAAATAACTTTTGATGAGTCTAGATTCAAATAATTTTATTTCCTTCTACTTTTTTTTACTATATCCCGGGGCATTTGCACAGCTTTTTTTTTTTACCCCGCCATAGGGCATTTTTTTTTTCACAAAATGCCAATGCACGGTGGTTGCCCCTGGAGAGGCATGGGCGCAATGCTGGAATTGACTGATACATTGAATTGATTTCCTTACTTGGAAATGTCCATTACAGTCACACATAATAATATAAATATAATAATATAAAGTTCTTCTAATGCGCATTTCTTACCCCTATGCACCTTACATGATTAACAGTCCAATGTGTTTACAAACATAATAAAGACTAATAAAAATATGTCTTAAATAAAAATGTGTTCAGCTTGATTTTAAAATGCTCTAAGAGTTTCTGCACTTTTAATATACTCTGGAATTGAATGGAGTTCCATAATTGAGTTGCTGAGGTGAAAAAAACACCTTTGATATGACTCCAACATGACTTCGTTTCTTTTGCAAAATGATTAAATTTTATGTCTTTGTACTAAAATGTAACTCCAAGGATAAAAAGGTGCAACAAAAAATTATATAAGCGAACAGTAAAGAATGATTGATTGATCCAAAATGATACCCCTGTTATAGCCAAAGCTAATATGGGATGTTTTAGACTAAGAGGAGATTTTCAGGAAAGGCCTAGAAAATGAAAAACGTAGCACACCCCCTACATATTTGGTTTGATATCAGAAATTGATAGCACGATACTTGTGGAACATTTTTAGGTATGATGTACTGATGTATCGTTGGGACATCATCATGCTAGGGGCCCATTTGTGAGTACTGGTATGGTCCCTCTAAATTACGCATATTTTTAGGACCACTATTTTATGCAAATTCAACTTGACATAACTTCCCTCAAATTGGCCTCAAACACTTCAAAATTGACTAAAGCATTAATGGCATAACTATTTCTCAATATAACATGCAAATAATTTAAAGGGGGTTTCCATAGTAACCGTTGCTATGGTAATTTTTACATGAGGGCTAATTAAGTAATATTTGCCAGATTCTCTCGAATGCGAGTCAAATTTTTTATCACTATGTTATCATTCATTTCAATAAGTTTCAATTATTTGGACATTATAGCATTGTTCTACTCAAAACATGCATTTTCCGTTTAACAACTGCAATCTACTTTATTGCATTGTTTACGAATTCCCTTAGCAACAGAATGGTTGAAAATTCTCTCTTTCAATAAGATGTTTAACATAAAGCACATCTAATAACTTCATGTTCCTTTTCTTTGAGTGATCCTTGCCATCTCCGCCGATTCAAATATATCCCACAGTGCTTAGGGAGAAAAGCTCCCATAATGCAATTGGTACTTACAGGCTCAATAGTGCAGTCATCTTGGATTTACGCAGTCACGATGTTTTCATTCTAAGGTAACGTTTTTTGCTTTGAAAACAAGTCCTTTCGTATTTTTAGAGCAAGGTATTGGAAGTTATGCATAAATTGTGGAACAAATGGCCCAATTTATCTTGAACAGTAAGATATCAAACATGCAAGAAGATATGTAAATGACTGAAAGTGTAAAGCTGTGTAAAGGTTATTTGTCGCGTTTGATTTTTTTTGACAAGTGTTACATGTTGTTGTCTTTTCCCTTTCTTTTTTATCGTAAGCAACTCTCCCCGTACCACGCTCAGTTGATTAATTGATTGAGCGATTGATCGATCTATCGATCGATCGATCGATCGATCAAGCATTGCATATATAAACTGTTAAATGTATCCCCGAATTATCACAATATCTGTGTTTTAACGGTGCTCGCTACTTTAGATCGACTTCCTGAGTCTTTTTGTAGCGAAAAATTACTCAAAACACGCAAAACAATCAAATAAAAGAAAGAGAACAGCTGAGAGTAAAGAGACGCCATCTTGCTGCTGATAAATATTGGACCAGGGACTGGACTGTGAACTAGGGACTAAGAACTACAAACCCAGCTACGAACTATTGATCACGGACTACTGACTACTTATTACAAAATACGTAAAGCCCAAAGGGCTTCTTGGTGTTTCACATTTCTGGAATTTAGGTTTATTGAATAGATCAGATAGAATGCTATATGATTAATTTTTACTTTTTCTTAAGATGCTTGATAATGGATAGTTGTACTGAAAGCAGGGACGAAGAAAAAGAAGTGAGACTTTTGCCACAAAAAAAGAAACTCAAACTACGTACAGACTTCACCAAATGTATCATTTGTCAAGAAACAAGCAGTGAAAAACTAAGATGCTCTACAGAGCCTGGATTAAGATCATTCAAAGAAGCTGTGGAGCTTAGACAAGATGAAACTTACCATAGGATTTCTTCTGCTTTTGAAAATTTAAATTCATTAAATGTTGTCTGGCATGGCAAGTGTTTTCAAAGTTATACAAGCAAGAGAAATCTTAGCTTCATTAAACCATTACGTTCTGTCAAAAGTAAAGACAGTCATGATGTTGATAGACCAAGTTCGAGATCTCAAGTTGAAGCGGTGGATTGGTCAGTTTGTCTATTCTGCCAGCAGAAAAAGTCTAAAGGAACAACAAAGCTGATGAACGTTTCAACATTTGATTCTTGCAAGGTTATTGAAGAGGCTGCAAGAGCAAGGAGTGATGAGAGCATGCTGTTGAAGATTTTGGGGGTTGATTTGATTGCTGCAGAGGCCAAATATCATAAACATTGCAGATCTCAGTACGTCAGTAAATCAAATTTGACTTTTGCTGACTTTCGAGTTGACGGCGAGGAAGATGTCTACACACAGGCATTTCAACAAATGAGGGAAGACATCAAACCACAGTTAGAATCAGGAGTGGCTCTTGACATGAAAACGCTCCTGGAGTCCTATCAGTTAATTCTAGAAAACCTTGGCTGCAACACGGCAAAAAGCTACAAGACAGAAAGGCTAAAACGCAGACTGCAGCAGTGTTTTCAAGAGGAAATTGTCTTTCAGAAGCTACCGGACCCCTCGAAGCCGGAGTTGGTTTACTCTAGTTCTATTTCTTTGCAGGATGTCATCAATGCAGCTGCTAAGAAAACTTGCCATTCGACTAAGATTTCAACGCCTTCTGAAGATGAGTCCTCAAACACACAGGGCCTGAATGATGTCAACTCTACGTTATACCACGCCGCTCAAATATTGAGGTCAAGCATAAGGAAAGAAAGCAAAAACATAGGGATTCAACCCGCTGATGTAGAGGACTTGAGTGCCTGTAATGTAAAGAGTCTTATGCCTACAGATCTTTACAAATTTCTCTGCTTGATGATCTCAAATCCAGACAAAGTTGATGTGTCCTCTCCAGCTGCTTCCAGTGATGCAGACGAGCGACATATTCTGGCTATTGCACAAGACCTGGTTTATGCCACAACGCATGGTCGCATCAAGACTCCAAAGCACATTGGCTTGGCGATGTCCGTCCGGCATATTTCAGGTTCAAAGCTCCTGGTGACAATGCTAAATAGGTTCGGTCACTGCTGCTCCTATGATGACATAGAAGTAATTGACACTAGCTTGGCATTAGAAGTTATAGCCAACTCAGAGAGTTTGGGTGCTGTAATTCCATCTAACATTGCACCTGGAGTGTTCGTTCAAGTCGCCGGAGACAATAATGACATCAACGAGGAGACGCTTGATGGGAAGCAAACCACCCATGCCACTACACTTGTCCTGTACCAAAGACAGCAATACGGGCCGAAACCAAAACCTGTGGTTCATTGTGACCATTCAGAGAAACGGCGGTCACTAAACATACCAGCTGCAAACCCACCCCTCTTGGAGTTTGGTGCCTGTGGAAAGCGACCTGCAGTAACTCTTTACAAAGACAAAGTAAAAGAAGAGTGGTTTCAGTCTTCAAGTTCTCTTCGTAGTGCTGCCATTCAGAAGGATCTCGGTTGGTTTTTAACACGTCGGTGTACGCACAAGTTGTTTATTGAAGATCTACATGTAGATTGCTGCGATGGCCCAGTTCATCAGCCCCTGCCAAGCTGGAGCGGATTTAATGCAAAGGTTGCGAGTGAGCCTCCACCCTTAACCTCTGTTGGTTATTGCCCAATGATCAACGGTTCACCGACTGAATACAGTACAGTTTACACCGCAATGAAGAACGTTCAGGCAATGATGGAAGGACTAGGCCAGAAGCACAGTGTAATTACATTTGACCTCGCGATTTATATGAAAGCCAAAGAAATTCAGTGGCGACGACCCGAAGAATTCAGTAACACTGTGATCCGGATGGGGGGTTTCCATATAGCATTAAACTTCCTTGCAGTTATTGGAAAGATCTTCCAGGACAGTGGCATTGAAGACCTTCTTATAGAATCTGGTGTATATGGAAGCAGCACTGCATCGATGCTACTGAAAGGCAAGTCATATAACAGAAGCGTACGTGCACATAAGCTTGTTCTCGAAGCCCTGCTGAGACTGCAGTGGCAAGCGTTTGGAGCCTGGATGGAAGCCGGGGACCAACAGTCCGATATTGTGCTACCAACGTCTTCAAAAGATCAGTATTTGGCATTGATAAACAATTGTCAAAGATCAATTAATGATGAAGCCTCACTGAAAACCTCCTTTGATAAGTTGTGTTACAAACTCCCGCATCTTCAACAAATATTTGCAAGATTCTGCCAACAAGCCAGTCAGCAGTCTAAGCTATTCCAATTCTGGAACATGTACATTGATGTTGTTCTGTTGCTGTTGCGCTTCATTCGGGCCGAACGGGAGGGATCGTGGGAACTTCATCTGAATGCAGTGGCAGAAATGGTTCCTTACTTCTTTTCCATGGATCGCATCAACTATTCCAGGTTAGTTGGACAATTACGTCTGACTATCTTTTTTTGCTACGGAAGAGACATTCTTCTTTTTCTTTCAGTTATGAACCATCTCAAGAGGTTACATTTATGGGAGATAATCTTTAACACAAGTATAAAAATTATGTTTCATCTAAATGGACAGATATGTACAACAAAAGTGATCAGTAGCAGTTATCTAACTTATACTCTACTTTATTCTCACTTATTTTCGCGACTTCTCATTTTCGCGATTTAAAAAAAGTCGCAAAATTTAATACCCACGAGAAAAAGTGCCGCCATTGTTCTTGCGGAGTGACTGAAACCAATAACTACCGGTAAGTGTTTTGTTCCAACTGACTGATGCCTTTTCCATTAACCGCTTTATCGCTTCTGGTTGTGAATCAGTGAAGGATTTTTTAATGGTAAGAGAAAATTAGCGACATTTGCGTGAAATTTACTACCCTTTGAGTCCATTTTGCGAATTTTGGTTCCATCATTTTTGCGAAATGAAGTACGCATGAATTTAGTGACAACAAGGTAACAGAATTATTGTAGTTGTTTTCTTGCTAATAGTTTCGGAGATGTATTATTTTATAGTTGAAAAGGTTTCCTTTTTTAAACATTGTCCGCCAAAAAATGTCACACTTCTAATTTTCGGAATTTACCCCCTTTTTACTTGTCCCTAACTACGACCTTATGCTCCTATCATTTCCAGGTGGCTCCCAATCTACTTGGCAGATATGCATTTGCTGCCCACTCACGCTCCAGAAGTTCACAACGAATTCCTAAATGGTAACCACCCAGTGAGTAGATCAAGTCAACGCTTCAGCCAGGTTTGGACCGACATGGCCTTGGAACAAACCATCAACCTGGACAGCAAGACTAGAGGGGGTATTGTTGGCTTTACACAAAATGCCTCTGCTCTGGAGAGGTGGTTTATAACGAGTCACAAGAGAGCTTCGATAACTGCTGCAACCAAGCAACTTTGTAACCTTGAAGACTGCGACAAGATTGGGACTCACAAGGAGGCAGGTTCACAAAGAATAAAGAGGGATGAAACCGATGTTCAGAAACTCATAAACACAGTTACCACCACCATGTCAAACCCTTTTGATCTGAGTGAGGCATCGAGAGAATATCCTGTTCCATTACGAAACATCGCCACTGGAGTAGTTATGCCTCAGGACACAGCCCAGCAACTCATTGACTCTTTTAAGAAAGGAAAAGAAGAAGCAAAGAAGTTTACGAGTCAAAGAATGAACAGCGATGAGGTCTCTTTTTGGAGCAAGATCTCGAAAGTAAATGTGAAAACATTCGCCTCTATGGCGAAAACTAATCACATCAAGTGCGCAGACGAGAAGATTATCACTATTTCAGCGGATCGCAACTTGTTCGGAAGACTTCTGATTGCTGCCAAGTGTCGTGATGTCGACGTGAAAGAAGTCCTGAGCTACGAACTGTCCACTGTGCCCTTTGCATTGGCACATGCTGATGGTGCGTTGCGGAAAACGACAAAAAGTGCTCTTATGGCCGAGATTGAAAGAGAGTTTCAAGCACAGGGAAGACTTCCTCAAAGCGCACATTCGGCAGCGTTCATCTTTGATGGAATGGCCCTAGTTCAGATGTTGAAGTCTTCAGGCTGCCGCACATTCGGGGAGCTCGCTGAAAGGTACTTTAATTTGCTCTTCACACCTCTGCGACAAGGTCAGTGCACAAGAGTAGATGTTGTTTTTGACCGCTACGATGTTCAAGAGTCCATAAAGGAGAGTGAAAGACGGAGGAGGGGATCAAGCAGAGCACTGGAGATCCAAATCACAAACAAGCATACTCCGGTTCCAAAGCAATGGGGGAAGTTCATCAGCAACCCGAACAACAAAGTTAACCTTTCCAGATTTCTTTGCCAAGAATGGTGTGGTTTGGGTGAACATCACTTACTTCCTGGTCAACAGCTGGTAATCGGAGGTGGCTTCGAAGATCCAACAGAAGCAGTTATTGTAACCTATGGATGCACAGATCCCCTTGCAGAGTTGAGATCAGACCATGAAGAAGCTGACACGAGGATGATCCTCCACGCCTCACACGCTTCCTCCACTAAAGACATTATTGTCATCCAGTCTCCTGATACAGATGTTGCTGTCTTAGCTATCTATGCTTTCCAGATGATACGGTGTGAAGAACTGTGGTTTAAGACTGACGTAAAGGATAAGGTCCGCTTCATCCCTGTCCATCTTGTTGCTGAGAAGCTTGGTAGGAATATTTGCACTGCGATTCCTGCATTCCATGCTCTCACTGGTTGCGATACTACTAGTGGTTTGTTTAAGATCGGAAAAAAGAAAGCATGGAAGGCATTCATCAAAGATTCCAGTCTTCATGAGCGTGTTGGCAACCTTGGCATTCAGATTCCTCCATCAGAAAGCACTGTTGAAGCCTGTGAGAGGTTTATTTGTTCCCTTTATACAACCAACAAGAAGGCAGGAGTGACAGCTGACTACGTAAGATACTGGATGTTCTGCCAAAGGCATCAAAGAAGCGAAGGTTTACCGCCAACAAGCAACAGCTTACGACACCACATTGAAAGGGCTAACTACCAGGCATGTGTGTGGAAACGCTCCTTGAATGCAACACAACAACTGCCATCACCAGTCAACAATGGCTGGAGAAAAGTGGACGTGTGTTGGAACCCCTGTTGATGTCCAAGGATCCAGCGCCACAAGGGCTGCTTGAATTGACGACATGCAGATGCAGCAAATCTGTCTGCAGAAGGGATGACTTGTGTTCCTGCAAAGCCAATAAGATGCCCTGTACTGAAGCATGCCTTTGTATGAATGATGAAAGTTGCGAAAATCCTCACAAACCGATTGATGAAACAATTGAAAGCAGTGACGATGACCTAATGGATGCTGACGTTTAGGCTCTAAAGTTGTACAGAAGTAACTGTCATAGTACAGTTATGAGTTTTGCTGTTAGACAGTGATTCGTGAAAGGCACTATTAATCCGAGAATGCAATATATCTGGCATCAATCACAAATTACTCATTTGCCATACTAAATTCAGACATTAAAACAAGCAAACTGTTTGCTTTTGAAAGAAGAGAAATAAAATTTCCATGGCAATAGTTCCCATGGAAACATTTTGTGATCATGTGAAAAATTGAGATGAAATACAGTTTAACTAGTGCATCAGTGAGCTCATTATCTTCAATTCAAATAGTTATGCCATTAATGCTTTAGTCAATTTTGAAGTGTCTGAGGCCAATTTGAGGGGAGTAATGTCAAGTGGAATTAGCATAAAATAGTGGTCCTAAAAATATGCATAATTTAGAGGGACCATACCAGCACTCACAAATGGGCCCCTAGCATGAAGATGTCCCAACGATACATCAGTACATCATACCTAAAAATGTTCCACAAGTATCGTGCTGTCAATTTATGATATCAAACCAAATATGTAGGGGGTGTGCTACGACTCAAAATTTTCAGGGTTCTACCTCCTAGACTATTTGGATTATATCAAGAACTGAATACCGGATACATCCATGACCCAAGCGCCCATACTTTACAACAGAACCGAATTCAGAAATACACTATAGCACAATTTGGAGTAGTTTGGCTACTCTTACATGACGTAACCCTGAATGCAGTTCATTGAATTATTAGGAAATGACAAATCCATTGCAAACTATCCGGATGTTTGTAAGAAAACTGATCTTGATCTTGATTTGGAATTACCAAAAAAACACTCCCTATAGCACGGCCCGTATGCATGATCGGTGCAGCCAGTTTCGAAAAGTAAGGTCTCTTGTTTTATGTATGTTTAAGCTTTAATTATATGTTGGCTCATCCACACACCGATAAGCACCGTACATTACAGCAGTAATCAATCTTTTGTGTGGCACTGCATTTCATTCAAGTTGACCAAAGTTGGGTTTGGTGGATGCCAATCAAACAAGAACTAACACTAGAGTTTCAAAGCTACCGAGCTAAATATCGAACAATTTGACACACTAGTGTCAGACTAATTTGACTATCGCTATATCAATTAATAATCAAAGCCCACCAAATGTAACGGAAGACCAAGGTAAATTGACGTCCACTAAATCGAACTTTGACTCATTGAATGAAGTTTGGTGGGGCCCGTTGAAGTATCAGCTTTAAACTTTAAATCTTTTGTTTTCTATGTAGGTTCGGGTATCCTGATCCAAACTATTTGGAGCGGCTTAAAAAAGATTTGGCTGCTAAAGGAATCTACTGATGGTAAACCTTGCGTCCCCATTACTGAAAATAAGTGCTTACTAGCGGTTAACCTTTTAGTGGCTATCAGTTTGCAGGCAGCTTTAAGTACATGTAGAAAATTAAGGAATCAATTAAATATACTGTATTAATCAAAGTTGTAAATGATCCTCGCCACTGGGATCTATCGCCAGCATTAATAGTCCAGGAAACTTTGAACCTGGCGTCAGAGGTCTGTTTTCCAGACTAGATTTAAGCAGCTTTGAACGTAACGAGTTGTGGTAGCGTCCCGACATTACGCTTTTTGTCGCAGCTTTTATAGCGTTCGCTTTTACCGAAAAAACGGTGTGCGGAAGGTCACAGGTTCGATTCTTTTGACAGTCTGAAATAAAAATGACAGTCTGAAAATTATTTATTTGGGTGGAAGATTTTTTTTTTCGAAATTAGCGTATTTTATTGCATAGTTTTTCGATATTTAAGAAAGGCTCAAGGATGGTATATCTTTGTGGTATAAAATTATGACGCAATATGTTCCTGTTAAGTATCACCATCCCCCCCCCCCCCCCACCCCCCCCCCCCCCCCCCCCCCACCCTCCCGCTTTCCCCAACATTCAGATCAAAAGACTAAATTGCATAATGTTTGGTCTGGAATCGGGTCAGGATCCTATTTAAGCACACCGCCAAACCGGCCACCGAGATAGCTCCCTCCAAAACTCCGAAAATTCCGACTGTTATTTTGCGAGAACACACGCGGTTTCCGAGAAATAAGAGGCCGTGTTCCCGGAAACGGAGGTCATCTTCGCTTCTGGCGGCGCGACAGAAACTCAGTCAGGCGAAAACTTTAATAGTTTATATTGTTCAGCACTAATTTGTATTTTGTAACTAGGCTGAGTGAACGCCGTCATAAAACAGTACGGTTATTTGAGCACACGAGAAAAATGTAAAAAGCGGCAAGTGCTTTCTGCCATTCTAAATTGTTGATTGCACGAAGTATTTTATGACAAGATAAAATGGAAAGCAAGTTATGCACATTTTTTTAAATAAAAAATGTACATTAAAACGATTAAAAATCTTAATGTATATTTATCTTTGCGTGATATTCTTACGTATTTTATAGAAAAGTTCCGCGTAAAATGCAATTTTAAATTAAAGACGCTTTTTTCCCACAAAAGGCTCGTCTTTCAGATATTTTCAGGAGCCACGAAGCTCTTCAGAACCTTTAATTTAATTGGCCCTGGGTATCATGAAGCTCTATTGTTTCAGGGTTAGGATCCATTCTTCTGTTGTTTGTTCTATTGTTTTCTCAGCCAATCCTGTGAGCCGTTCCGTGAGCTTCGCGGCGCCCCGATATTTTTCCGAGGATCTTTCTCGCAAGAATGACATAACTGATGTAAACGTCATCATGTCATTTGGATGTAAATTGTGCGTTGTTTTATTATTTGAGAAAAGCAAACATTGACATCTTAGGTCATGCATTTGCCGAGTTTTCTAGAGTTTATTTTCACGGCCGTAAATGCGTCACACGAAATTCTAACCGATTTCTTGGAGTAACAAACCGGTGTTCCAAAGGTTTAAATGTTTTTTTTTTCTGGCTATACTCGAATTGTATAAATCTGATTATCGTTTCACGTTAAGGAATTTCGACAAAAAGGCCTATTTATGAAAGCATACAGAGAAACAAACAAAGAAACAAACAAATACGGTTGGGGGGCGGGGAGTGGAATATTCTTTTTTCCCACCAGATCTACGTTAGCCCATTCTATAAAAACTTAGTGCGTAATCCTTTGATCACCCAGGTTAGATTAATGTACCAGTCAAATCCAAGAGCGCCCATTTCCTCTCCCCCGGGCAAACCCCCGGGCATTTGACCATTTTTATCTCGTTAATGCGCATGCGCATAAACGAGATTTACGAATGAATACAAAAAGGGACAAAAGTTGTTAACAAAAGGCCATTGTTAACATTTGTCCGGGGGGGTTACTTCTTTCTTCTTTATAGAAGCTATTAGGGTATTGAGGATAAGGTTGGTTAAACCGGCTAGGATTTCAAGAAGGGCGTCACATACCGCCACTAAAATTTTTGAGGAGCACCCCCGGACCTATTGTTAATTTCCCTAGGGTATTGGGATGTCAGAACTTGTTATGAACTTGTCATATCTCACATTACGTCACCGCAAAGGTATTAAAGTTCTTATTAAGTTTCGATATCTCACGTTACCTATCAAGAAATATCAATGTTTCAAATTTTCAATCATTTGTCGTAAAGCCATTAAAGCTGCTTTAGGTCAAATGCATTTCCTTGGGAAACGCAGTTTGAGAATTTCACGGTGTATTTTTACGAATGGAGACGTTTTAAGGAAGTTAAAAGTTTGTGTTTTACTGATGAGCGATATGGCAGAGCAAAATATTTTGGAATACTGAATCATTGCTATTACGGTTTGATTATGCAATACTATGGGAAAGACGTCATAGTTTTGGTGATTTAGCTACCGTGCACGAGCAAATTTTTGCGGAAGGAAAATTTTGCGGATTGCCCGACTGAATTTGTTTTGCGGGCGGAAATTTTTGCGGGTCGAGACAGCTAAAATTTCTGCTGGGAGGAAATGTTTGCGGATTTCTGGTCAAGTATAAATGAAATCCAAGGCATCGGTATTAAACTGCAATTTTACTTCCTGACCGGAGGTTTCTATAGGTTCACTGTTAAAAAGCTCCTGTTAAGCCGATATACATCATTAAAACAAGTAATTTTTTTCTGCGGGAGTATATTTCTGCGGTGGAAAATTTCATACAAAATAAAATAATACTGAATAATAGTGCAACAACGGACAACCTTGTCGAACTCCCCGTTCGAGCGAAAAGGCCGACGAGAGCCATCCATTGTTTATAACGTGTAAACAATGTTTACCCAGCGCTGGAAATTTTGGCCGAAATCAAAGCGCTCTAAAACGGGTTGCAAAAAGCCGTGAATAACCCGGTAGAAAGCCTTTTCCTGATCCAGGCTAATAACAGCGGCCGAAAGCTGTTTATGGTTTACATAGTCGATTGTATCCCAGATCAGAAAAAAGTTTTCAAAAATACTGCGGTCAGAATCCCGCATGTTTGATCTTCGCTTAAATAAGCGGTATAATCTTACGTAGTCGGTTGGCTAGTACTTTAGTACAAATTTTATAATCTGTGTTTAACAGAGAAATTGGTTGCCGGTTTTTCAAGTCTAACTTGTCTCCTTTGTAAAGCAGGCGGATAATTCCTTGACGTTGTGTGTCAGAGAGTGATCCTTAAAGGCGTAAAGGGATAACGCGGCTTTCGTAGTCAAAGCCCGATGACGCCAACCGTGTGGCCGATTCTGTAGATCGGAGGGTGATGTCGAAGCACTTTCCTCCGAAGAGGGGTACAACCCCAACGATTTCTTCCTTAAAGTCCGGTAACGACTACGCTATACTGAGCGAATCAAGAGCCAGGTTTTCCTGCGCTATCAAGCGGACAGTTCTAGTGTGGGCGAACGGCTGGTGCGAGGGACGCGCGGCCATCTCCACGTAACGCGAGGGCGAGAAAACTCGCGAGACCAAAACCAAAATTGAAAAGCACGCACTCACCAAAGCGAAGACAGATGGTTACCACACGCTTTCTTGCTTGTGGTGAAAAAACAGCACCAAATCTTGTGAAAAAAAAGCTCTCCTTAGTAGTCGAAGTTGAGGATTATTCTGGCTTTTGGCCTTGAAAAAGTGGAGCACTGATAAGAACAGATCCCCTAATGCTGTACAGGAAAGGTGTTAGCAGAGGGGCACGGGTTCCCCTCCTTTTGCAAAAAAATAAAATAAAATAATGATAAGGCCCAGCCTATAACATTTTCTAAACACGACATATCTATTGTATAACCAAATTATAGACCCCATTTTAGTCACTAGCGTGAAAATGTAAACTTTGTAATCGAAAATTAGTGATTTCCTGTTTTTAATACCCCAAATGGCTACTAAAATAAAACTACGTCCATTTCGCGAACATAAATTTCTATTGGCTGATTTGCATCATGTGATGCTTTCATGTACGTATTTTGAGTAGACTTATTGTAAAGGTGCGCTACAACGGCATCTTTACCATATTCACTATCAATTCTTCTATTTTTTTTTATTAACCTCACGTTCTAACGCATTAACGAGATGGCTTTAAGAGCCCTTTGATTAAAAACAATTGGTCAAATGCCCCCCTATGTGGGCAGTTTATACGTCAAATGCCCCACCGGGCAGGGCTTCGCAGAGCGTCAAATGTCCCACCGTCCGGGCAAGGAGGTATTAAAGGAATGAATTTTTACAACGTTTCACACCTTTTAATGTAATAATTTATACAAATTTTTATATATACAGCAAGCCCACATTGGACAAGCCTTTTCAGAAACCCAGTGTATACAATAAACAGATTATAAACCAATTGGAACAAATCCACAAATAAAACAATCATATACGTTCTTTTTTAAGGAAAAAAGATAACTCTACTGACAACAAGACAAAATTGAAAGCTAATGTATATTTGTTGTTCATGTAGCTTTCGCCCTTAGTAGCTCTGCTAATAGGTATCACGATGAAAGATAAATGGAACAAATTCAATGAATCATGCCGTCACGCCATCCACTCATGACTACAGAATAAAATATGACTAAAAATTACTTTTAATTACCTTTCGATACGAGCTTGGAATAGTTTCCTGCTAAAACACCGTTCAGGATTGCCTTGTCCGCGCTCCACACTTCAACAAAGGCATCTGAACTCCAGAATAATGAATATTTATAACGAAAGAGGTCAACCGAGTCAACAGACACAACAGCAAAACAACGTGGTACATAACCTAGCTTCAAAGGTCCGTTCTCTAGATTAGACACAAGCAGCGTTGAACGCGACGGTTTGTTTGGTTCTTTTATATTGGCCGCTTGGCGCTTCGTTGCAGTATTATTTTAACCTCTGCACCTCGGTCCTTTTATATTGAGTTGTGTCTTAAATTTAAGTATCGATCATGTGGTCATATATATTTTCCTGGTGCAAAGATTATCTGCAGGCACCTAGACATGGCGCACGGACCTCGCTGCGCTCGGTCCGTACGCCATGACCTCGAGCCAAATATTTTCCCATCCGGCCCTCCCACTTAGTCAATAAGTACATATTAATAGGTATGGTTACACATACCTTCTGCCCGAGGTTTCCCAGTGGGTAATTGGCTTGGGTTGGGATCGGCTTGGGTTTCCGGTTAGGTAATATTTTCCGGTAACACTGCAAATAATTACCCAAGGTCAACTTTTGACCTGGTAGTGTTTTGGCGGGACATTACAAAACTATGCCGCACTAAAGGAACTCAGATAATTAGAGTATTTGGAGCAAAGACGTGTAAAATATACTCACTGTGGACCTCCAAAGTTCGCCATGCTTGTTGCCGCGTGTCTCGAATTAGGTACGTGACAGAGTATCTGCCGCGAATTCAGCGCAGCATGTGCTGCGGTTTCCGGTATTTACAACTTTCTTCCACCCGATTGGTTGTGGTTAGATAAACCATAGCTAAACCATACGACTTGGCTCCGGGAGTGTCATGGGTTATTCTTTTGTTTTCTTTGATGTATCCCTAGTGATTTCCCGTGGGTAGTTTCACTGTGGGAATATAGGTCACACACAAAACATGTACTCCCCTTGGGCAAAGTCCTACTTTCCCGTGGGCAAAAGCTCTAGTGGAACCACAACTATTATCCGGTAACTGGAGTGTGGTAGCACAGGCAGACCACCCTGTCTTTGTGTTGTGTAATTGCTGTTTGGAACTTGAGACTCGCGACACGATCGGTTGAAATTTTAGTGGAGATATTAAAGTCGCCTTTTATCTTTATGTTGAAATAAAGTTTCAAGGAAATGTTGATTGAGTCACGCGTGGTGTTTTTTTGTCACTCCGAGCCGTAGAAACCTTTCTCTGGCGAGTTTACTGTTACCGGCCGAAGGCCGGTACTAATGAGAGGAGACACTGGAGACAAGGCAGGCAACTCGCCGCCGGCGACCGCTATGGGTCACTACTTCAAACCGGAATTGTCGCAAAATTTGAAAAATTCTTACCTTTTTTTCACCGGCCTCCGATTAACTACATATTTCTCGATGTCGTGGCCGAGTTTGGGCTTCATTCGTCAAATTTCAAAATTTAAGAGAAATCCCAAAATTCATTTTGTTAAATATTGAAAAACAAATGGTACCATGCAAAAGTACTGCCGAAGAGGTTTCATTTGAATGGTCACACCATAGATTTTCATCCACAGACTTTAAAGTTAGAACTACACTTTATGTCTCCATTATTGATTCTGGGAATGAAAGGGTTAAGTACGCCTATTTTCTTCGTGAATTATCCCTGAATTTTTCTTATTTTGCTACCGTAGAAACCAGACTATGGGACGAGAAGTAGGGACTTTTCATGCTAAGCAGGTGCACTAGGTATAATTGCTATAAAACAATCTCCTTAACCAATACTCGTTATATTTGACCCCAGTTATTTTTCCAAAGAAGCTTCCCGTTCCAGACAGTCAACTAACTTTCAAGCAAACCCTTCCCTGCCGTTATAAAAAAAGGAACATCACTCTAAGCTGTGGACATCATATCCAATAAACAGACACGCTAAAAGTACATTGCTTTTTGCAAGTAGGAGTGACAAGCTAAAGGTTTTCCTCGGTCAGCGGATTCCTTTTGCAGCCAACTCTTCTTTAACTAGCTGCAGGTAGTCTGGGTCGGGATATCCAAACCTTCAACGAAATAGAATGGCATTATAATTAATGCTAAGACAACTAACACTTTAAAACGGTGCTTGAGTTCTTTAAGTTTAAATCCGATATGAGGCTTTATCTTCCTTAATTCCTATTGAAAATAAGATAATAGATATACTGGTTGCGATGCTACAAAACAGATCATACTGAAACGGACGGACAGATCGATGGATGGATGGAAAGAAAGATGGAGAGATAATAAGTAGGGTTACCGTTGGTAATGATTCGATTTAACGCCCTCTTCTCTTCTCAAAGCTAGATAAGTCCCAATTTAAAAATCTACTGAGCGAGTATCATAGCATTACTCTTCAAAGTTTATAGCTGCATGATTCTTTAATTCCTAGGCCCGCTAGTCAAGACCTTTTTTAAAATAAGTTGCCGTATAAAAGAATTTTATATCATTTTCGAAATCGTGGAGCCTGTCTTAGAACACTGACGGAACGAATTACGTTAGTTGAACGTTTGTTTATGATTTGTCCACTCGAGAGGAAAGGTAAAAGATACAGGTACTATATGTCCCAGTCAGTTTTCAGGTATGGTAAGAAGACGTTAGTCAATAATTGAATTTTATTACCTATGAGAACCTCCATGTACACTAGTTTTGTGGGGAATGCCATTCCATATCACTTGATTTGAACGTCCCGTTGTAATTGAAGTTCCAACCGTGAATACCAGTCGGGCGTCAAAGGCTCTCCTCAGAAGCTGCAACACCTCTCGTCCTTCACGAGTATCCGGGAGATAAGCAGTGCGTGACGTGCCTTGATAATACTGACCTGGGTTGGGATGTTCTGGGCCTTGCGCTCCCGAAGGAAAGTGATATTCTATAATGATTGTGCCATAACCTGCAATTCAACAACAGCAATAACTGCTTTTGTATAGGAGTCCAGCATAGTCAGTTAAGTGAAATTAGTAATAATAAAATTGGTTCGAACTAAACTGCGATGGAGAATATTTTCGCAATTTTGCGATATCACTTCTTGGGCGTAGGGACAAAGAAATGGTCGAAATGCTCCAACGTGCAGAAAAATCAGGGCCAAAACCGATTGTGTCTTGGCTTTAACGAGTGGTATCCTACATATGGAACCGGTTGCATGCTGTTCGATTCTGTGGTTATGGGCTAAAAGTACGTTATTTCAGTTTGTTGTGATTGGTTGTTAAGATCAGTGGAGAGCAAACGGAACCCGACTTTAGGGTACGAGAGTGAGCTGCATACGATAACTGAACGTTGGTGGTGAAAATTAACTTTAAAAAATCTTCACCCTACGAGACGACTAAACAAGCTGCATACTGACAAATGCATGCTGTTTTTAACACATACATACATGTTGTTTGTAACACAAGCAGTTTTACCTTCGTATCCTGGAACACTGTAACGCTCAGTATGAGACCTCATCTCTCCTCGAGGCTGGTTTCCTTTAAGGACACCTTGAGGCTCTTGACACACTGGGCACTTGTTACACACATCTAATGCAGTTTGTAGGCATCCTGAACAGAACACGTGCTTGCACTTTAAACTTCGTGGACTTGATATATAATCAAGACAAATAGGACAAGTCTCTATAAAAAAGAACACCACTGAATATTAAATAAAAGGCTGTGAAAAATTTCATGGGGGATTTTTTACACGACATGATTGTACTAACTCTTTATTTTCAAGAATTTATAGTAGTGAGCCTTGTAAAACATTGGAAATGCCTCAGGAGCTGGAAGCTTGTGGAGGCTAACATGACCATCTCAGAATCCTGCGAGATTTTACCATGCAGCTTGAAGCTTGCCACGAATTACGTTGCTTGCGAAGTTTTAGTTCGAGGCAACTTGATTTGTGCGAGATATAAGCGACTGAAATTTTGTCTCATAAATCATTTCAGCGGGAAAAACTCGATAACTGAGATCTATAAATACAGTTGCGGTTAAGAAAATTATATCCCGTGGTAGACAAATTTGACAGTTTTAACCCTTGAACGTGGAACTCGAATGCCAACCCCCTTTTAAGATTTTCTCAGATTTTTTCAACACCATTTACAATTAACACATGCCTTCTAAAGTAACTGTTCATTTGTTCTTAAGGCATATTTTGGTAAAGTTTGGCGACAATCAGTTGCTATGGTAACGAGATATGACGTTGTAAGTAGCATGAGGTCAAGTCATTTTTAAGCAAAAATACGTGTTTTTCACCTTTTCAGTCAGTGAAAAAAAAACATATAAAACGCTACCAAAGGCAACTAAATGTTTAATTATATCATATTTTAGAACTCTAGCAAAACTCCGCATTTTCCCGATTATATGTAAGAACAAAAGGAAATTTTTTTTGGACACTAAGAACAACTTTAAAAACCAAAATTGCATACATCACTTTCACAATGTTTAAATCGGAGAAAAAAAGAAAAGAAACAAAAAATATATATTGGACTTGCTTGCCTTCCTCCTTTTTGTCTGTCGTGACTCCATCTCCTCCTTTCGAAAGAAGAGAATATCCCTCCTTTGCTTTTGTTGTTTGAGGCTTGCTCCTTCTTAGGCCTCTGTCGCGAATTGTTCTTGAAGTCGGCACCGTGTTACCACCACCTTCGACACCTGTTGCAGAAAATTTTCTGACGCCTCTTCCTGGAGCCTTCTCTCTGCATAATCTACCCCGGTCATCGCCATATCTATTGCTAAACTCTTTCCTGAAAACCTGTACCAAGGGATCATCTATATTTACAGATCTGATGTCAGTGATCTTTTTCTTTTCCGCGTCACCTTGTCTTACAAACTCGTCCACAGCATCGAACATAATTTCAGCGCAAAGATCTTTCTTAGTGGGATCCACATTCATAGCCTCTTGTTTGCGTCTTCCTTTCTTGTCCACGGCGTTTTCATTTTCCCTGTTTATTCCCACTCCTTCCTCCTCGAGGTATTTTAGAGCCTCCTTGATGTGCCTTGCTTCTCCATACAGCTCCCACTTACTTTGATATATACACCATTTTACCGATATTGGAAATGTTTTGTTGATGTTACCAATTACCCTACACGCAGTATCAATTTTTGTCTCTTTTTTGAGGGAAAAGCGCTCCATTTTTATCAGCTGGTACATTTTTTGGTAAAGACTGATAACTTCGTTGCAAGCCTCATCGTAATCATGAGCACTGCATTGATCTTTTGGTTTCAGACATAACTTATTCCCTTTAGCCGTTCTGGGTATTTTAACATGGAAGTTGGTTTCAATCTCTTCGAGTTCTTTGTCGCAAACTTTGACAAAAATTTTAACCATCTTCGGCTCAATCTCAAAGTTCTGAATTTCAAGGGATGTAGAAGAGGCCTTGCGATCAGCGTGTGTTTCATCCTTGCTTCTTTCAGGCGGGTGAACTGTTTCATTTACAGCTGTCGTTGCTGGCCTGTTTGGATTCACATCTTTCTGTTTTTTGTCCTCGCCATGAAGCGAGGATCCACCGTCTTCACGTTCTTGAGATGGTGACGAGACTGTTGTGGTTTGTGGCACTGGTAACAGAAATATATGGGCATCTTAAATACCATTACATCCATTGGAACGTTTTATCTACCGTTAGGAAGGTCACAGCTTTGTCAAACTATTATTAAAAAAAGAATTTTTAAACGTTACACACGAGCTCCACAATTCGAACGATACATTCACTTTATACACTATACTTCGGTTTATAAAGTGGGGTTTCTTACAATAAAAGAGTACATTCAACCTCTTTACCGACTAATATGCAAGAAAATCCTAAACATCACTTTTGGATTTCAAAACCAATAGCTTTCTTATTGCCCGGGATTGCAATTGTGTAATAGTTATTCAAAGCCTGTGTCACTGACAGACAGACAGACAGACAGACAGACAGACAGACAGACAGACAGACAGACAGACAGACAGACAGGTGCAATGCTGAAAGAACTTATGTGAACATGTCTATTTCATTGTTTAAAATTATAATTAACAGATTACCTGGGTCAGCATCAAAAACTGTCAATCCTTTACCTTTGTTTTCCTTTACGAGAGTCTGCATGAAATCAGAGAGTGCGGGTTTCTGGACGGCATTTAAAAGTTCTCTGAGCCTTGGGAGGCATTTTTCTAGGCCCTCCATAGTTCCAGAAACTTCTATTCCCTCAAAGCCAGAGGCGACCCTAAAATCAATACAGAAAGCAGCAAGGTCTTTCTTGATTCTATCAAGTTTTGATCCCCATTTTTCGACGATGAAGTGTGTGGTCCATTGATCCATTGGAACGGCGTCATATAAAATGGTATTCACATCAAGAAATTGTTTAACACGATCAAAGCATTTATTTACGTCTTCTGCGATTCCACTTACCCAAAGGGTACTGGATAAGCACTCGACAAAAATTCCAATCTTGTACGTGGAGACGAGTATTGACTGGAAATCTTTCCATTGGCGACCTTCAAGCATAAGCATGTTTTCATGTGTTAAGTGGAGACTGCGTTTCTTAATTGAACTCCGTATCACCTTTTCTGCATCTGCTACACTTGTAGGGCCATCACCGACTACTTTAACCTCTTTCGTTTTGTCTTGATCGTAAACGAGCAGTGCCTGAATTTCCTTTTTCTTCAGTAGATTTTGTAAGAACTCCGAAACTGCGAATTTATTTAAAACAGCTGTCACGTTCGTGGAAAGTTCAAGCGTCCGTTCTATCACCTTTGAACTGAACTTGTATATTTCAAGTTTGACTTCCTGAAGGACGCTACTGGGTCCCTTTAAAAGAAGTCTGTTGCCTTGCAGATCAAAGGCAATCGTTAGATGTCGGTGCTCATTTTGAAGTTTCTCGCCAATACCAGACATCTTCAACAAGGCCAGTCGCGGCTTTGGGATGTCTGTCATGTCTATCTCTACTGTTGACTTCATAAGCTCTGTATCCTTCTGGGAAGCATCGATTAGCTCTCGAAGTCTGAGCTCCTCTTCATTTACGTTATCCTCTCCGCCTATAATCTGGGCACATTGGCCATGCGCATTGAAGGACACCAAAAAATTGCATGATTCTTGGGTTGACTTTAGCTCTTTTTCCTTCCGCCAGCGTCGTGTTATTTCATCGAACAGTTCAGCTCCAATGTGGATTTCAGTTTTCTTAAAACTTCTTAAGAAGGTTTCCAAACCACCTACCCTTTCTTGCCATAACTGAAAAGAATATTTCTTCTTTTCTGAAGGAAAAATTGTGATAGTCGAACTTTGGGAATCTTCTGAAAAATTAACTAATACTCTTAGTTCGTCAAGTACAGCCTGTAGTTCATGTTGGTGGTTCATCTTGATATAATTATAGACGTCTGCATCAAATGCAATCTCCGTTTGGTTTGTTGCTGAACTCTCCAGGAAGGGATAATGTGGCTTTACATCCAACTTTTGTCCCTCTAGGACATGCCTTCTTTTGACGACACTCTGAACACCTATAGATGATAAAACAGTAAAATGATTATTAAAGGGGCAGTATCACGAGGTTCCACGCGCGGCACTGTTCATTATTCTTGCGCCGGAATTTTGAACATATCACTGTTAAAAGTGATTTTTTTCTTTCTTCCGGCTATCAAAACGGATTTTTTGATTCAACAAATACCTCCACTTCTCGACGGCCTTTTCGAATTTGTGGAATCAAACTTGCAAACGTGGGCCGACGTTTTCAAGTTTCGACCTCGTGATACTACCCCTTTAAAAGGAGGGCACGCAATCTTAAACGTAACTGCTAAATAATAGTCGAAAAACTCCTGTGTCTGTGAGTTTATTAGGCTGAGCCTAACAGCGGAGCTCCCTAAATTCTCATATTCTAGAATGCCTTTTTTTAGCTATAACTGCATTATAGTGCGCACGCTACAAGTTTCCATAATTTCCAGTTACTAATCATATGCATTTCGCGCTGCGATCCAGTGACCAGTATACAGCAGCTATACTAATAGGCACAGTTCATCTAAGCCCGTTTCTCTTTGCGGACAAGCTGGTCCACGATCCGGCTATGAATCGAGTTTTACAGACAGAGAATAACGAGAGGAAGATTTGTTAAGTTTCCCAACATTTCCAAAAACCTTTTTATAAAATTATTGTTCCATGTTCCTTGATGAGTACCACTAGAATTTTTATGTGAAAGGGAAGGAAGGCCTCTGTGTAAAAGATAAACGATACTATACAGCCAGCCTGCTATACAGCTGAGGCATGAAAACGGATAGTTGTTAATTGCAAAATACCAATCACGGCTGTTCTGTATACGTGACAGACGGCGCTAATAAATGAGTTTTCCATGAGCCTAATACATAGGAAGGAAGGTCTCTGGGTAAAATATAAACCGTGTACTATACAATGGCGAGAGCCGTAAGTCAGATTACGGCTCTGCCGCTGAAAATTTCGGTTCGTTAACGTCTGTGAAAATTGTATGACCGAAAGAAATTGGTGTAACTCGCTGGAATTGCTTTGAATCGACCCAAAAAAACGCTCAATACACCAGTAAACACACAAAGAAGTTCAGGTGAGCCATTTTTATTGAAATATCGTTCGTAATTTTACGCTCAAATTCGTTCGTAATTTTACGCTCAAATTCGAAGCGAATTTTCCCCATAGAAATCCTTAGAATTTCGCTATTACACAACAGTTACCACGACGTTCAAATTAATACAACGTGTAAACATCACTTGAGCTTGGGGTACCTTTGCCAGCATACTAAATAAAGATTGCAGGAAAATTGCATGTTTTTGTAGTCAAGTGTATCGATAAATTTTATCCACACCCCTGGGAATCACAGTGCGCAAAAATCACCTTTTGCCGACCCCATTGAACTGGTAATTGATCCCTAAAATCGAAATAAGACTGATTCTATTTCTCGGATGAATGATAACATATTGTGCAGAGGCTGACCGAAATTTCCGTGCGAAGCGAGGTTTAATAATAAATTTGTCGTGCCTCGCGAATTCCAGCAAGGTGTCGTGCAGTTGCCTGGCAACAGTGCAACAAAGCTTGAATGACGTCAGACAAACGAAAGAGGATGATGGGAACGCCTGTGGTACTAGACAGATTTAGCAAAGACAACGTGACGTGAGATGAGGACGGCGCGCGCACAAGGAGTGACAGATTAAGACTGGGTCGACAACGCCGTCGCGTTGCGGGTAAAAGGGATTTAGCAAGCTGAAAACAAGGCGGACAGCGACGTCGATTATGTTTTCGAATTCGATTTGTTTCCCGAACAATCCACTGTCTCCATTACGTGTATTTTTAGTCTGTTGATAGATAAATGGAAAAGGAAAATATAAAAAAAAATATGTTATTAATTTCGCACGAAAGACAACAGTCCTCAGACTTTGAAATGAGCCGTTGTAGAACGTTGTCCGTTTGGTTAGTCAGTCCTTTCCTATTCTAAGTTTGGGCGCTTTGACATCGACAATTGGGAAGATGCTGAATGTCGATCTGCAGTTGCTTTTTGATAATTTGCAAATCCCACAGGATATCTCATTTGTTCACATCGACACCGACTTGAAAACTGGGACATGAATTTTTATTAAACTGATCTTTTTACAGCTCGGGCATTGACACAGAACTGTGGCGAACTGTTCAATTTGCTTGCCACACCCAGCCATGCAATGCCCCTTTCCCCGCCTCCGGGTTTACTGATGAACACTCCTTCCCCGCCACGGTCCGCACCATCACTGATCTAGAGTAGAATGAAAATACCAAATGTCAATAATTTATTACACCTTTTTCAGATAACGAAAACAAAAAATGAGTTTTCCACGATTTTTGATCATGGTAACACTTTATAAAGTAAGCTTCAGATAAACACTTTGGGTAAACACAGGCCCGGTTCAGACGCCGAACTTTTCATGAGCCGAACTTAATTCGAATTTGGACCGACCCAAATTAACAAAAGTACGCCTGTTGATTCAGACGCCGAACTTAATTAGCCGAACTTAATTCAGTTTGAAGAGAAACAAATCGAAAGGTCAGCGATTTTCAGGCAAAGATGCCAGAACACGCACCAGTCGTTATAATAATTTATGCATTAGGTTCGGCTCATGAAAAGTTCGGCGTCTGAATCAAAGCCGTTCCAAAGCCGAAATTCCCGGCTGAGCCAGGCGGAAAGAACGGCTGAGCCGTTCCAAATTCAAATAGCCGTTCTTAACTGATTCAGACGCCGAACTTTTCATGTACTTAATTCAAAGTATTAGGTTCGGCTCATGAAAAGTTCGGCGTCTGAACCGGGCCACATTTGTCGTTTGTCACTGAAAAGTGACGATCCTAATTTTAATTTTGACAATATATTTTTTTTCAACATATTTATACCATGAACGGCTTTATAAGCGCGAGGAATATTGTCGATTTCTTTCAAGTTTGTTTTCGATGTCGTATGAAAAGCACACAAAATGTGACTTTTCACTGTTTGTTTTTCCACCTTGCCTAAAAAGTCGAGGTTTATAAAAACAAAACAAAAAATTCATACCCGAAGGGCGGTAAAACTTTGTTACCGAGTATTTATACTTGCGACCCGATCAAATTAAGCATAAATCAAACGAAAGAATGGGCTACAAATCACAACTACGTACAAGGCTCTATGACCTAAAATGGTGTAAATATCAAGGCTGGTAGGAGGTTTCACTTCTACAGCAGTACACATAAACTATTAACGTACACAAAAAATGGGAAAAAGTGAGCGATAAAATATAGCTCATCACTTCGCGCACTAAAAGTTCTAAAATATGCTTACTTTTTTTCCTGTCGCTTTTTAAAAGCAAGATAAATGTAACAGTGAACTTATTAAATCTACATATAAAAAACGTTTTAAGCTTTGGCTTAAGCTTATGTTAGTAGTTTAATTATAGCGTGTTGTTGTTGAATTTGTTGTTTTGTTGTAATTGGGCTAAAATGAACAACCCCGTAATTTAATCCACCGCGATTTTCTATCATATTTTATAAAACCGTAACCGCTAAAAATGCAGAATAAATTCATGCCTTTATTATCTCTCCAGAATAAAAAACTTATCAAGCAAAACAGCACCATTCTTCCACAAAAAGTCGAAAAAAAAAATACTTGACATGAATACTCAAGGAAACAAACACAAAACCGAATCAGTATCAACAAGTTTTTGTCGGCTTTTAAAAGTTATAGGCTTGGAGGACAAATGAAATATTTAACTAAAATGATAATTTTAGGTAGCCAAATAAATTTTCCTACCTTTTCCTACCTTTTCAACTCGTAAAAAGCCTTTTCTTGGCAGTAAATCACCCGCGTCGTGATGGCGACGTGAAAACAACCCAAATGCCGTCGTGAACGCGACGCGACCTTGACCCGAGAACGTGAACGTAAGGACCGGAAGTCGGGTCCAGACTATTCCGCGCGGTGTCGCGTCCTCATTTCACGTCGCGTTGTCTTTGCTAAATCTGTCTACTACTTCATGTAAGCCTGTAAAGGAGCATTGTAAACAAAGATGGCGGACGGTAAACGGTATGCGAAACGGTACCAAAGTTTTTGGTTTCAAAGAAGACGAAGTAGAATGGCGAAAAGCTTCATACGCTAATCGAGACGCCACCAAAGTTTCGACCCGCGGTGCACCTCCTCCGAGCTTCGCGAGGTTCTGCGAGACATGTACTTATTTCTAGTTTTAATTGCAGATGTGGATGGTCCAGAGGGTAAGTTAATCATATCAGTGCATTGAAATACCTGATGATTACCTTAAATTGATTTGGTATTGATGTAACGTTCATTCTTTGGTTGATGCAGCACCACCAGATGCTCCAGCAGCAGCCGCTGCAGCACCAGCTGGTAAGTTAAATTGTGCATTAAAATATTTCACTGTGTAAATTTATTTGGTATTGTTAGGTTTTAGATGTAGTTGTTCTGAGTAAGTTATGTTTTGCTTTAAATATTATGTAGGTCCTTTTATGAAACAGTTTATAATTACTAAGGTTTTCCCCAAAAAAATTGGGAACACCTTAAAGAGTAGTGAAATGGCAAAAGGAAGATTTGGTTTATTAGAGTTGAAATGTACAATGTTCCAATTATAATCTCTTGGTTTCATTCAGTTGGATGCACATAAGATTTGGATGCACACAAGAGATTTGCTAATACAAACCTTTGAAGTATAGGACAATATTGCATGGTGTTTAGAATTACCAATAATACTACTGTAGTCTGAACACTGTTCCATGTTTTCAAAGAGAAATTTATGAATGCAGTCATGCTCTGCTGGTGTGTCCACTAGCAGTTTTACTTGACGTGACATGAGAACACCATTATTCTGATAATTAGTTTAGAAATGAAACTTAAAAAAGCAAAATATTGCCATGTAAGGAGTGGTGAGCTATGTGCGTGCTCTATAATTTCCAGCCGTGCATCTATTGAAAATCAAATAATTAACACTCCAATCAAATGGTGCATATTCTTCAGCTATATTCTAATTACACAATACCAGCCATTTGTGTATATGCAGTAGGGATCATCAGGAATTTAATTTGTTTTATGTTCTGTAATCCTGTTGTTTTATTACTGCATTTCCACAATCCTAATTTTCTGATCAATTAATTTTCTTTTGCAGAAACTTGCTTCAACTGTGGAGGAGCAGGCTACCTCCAGTGGCAATGCCCCTCTCCTCCTACCACAAAAAAAGGTGGAAGAAGAGAGAGGGGTGGCCACCAGAGTGGGGGATTTTTTTTTTTAAATGTTTACAATTAAATTTCTTTTACAGCGGTTGCCAATAACACATGACCCACCACCTTCAACACAGTTGGATAAAGCCGAGTTTTAGTGGATGTCAATCCAAAAAAAGCTGTTAACATTATTTTAGATTCTTGACAGGATTTCAAGAAAGCAGAGTTTAAAATCAACAATTTACCCTGCCGAGAGAATGTAAAATTTTTCCAAACTTAATTTCCAAGCCAGTTGAAACAAAAAGAAAACCATATTTTTAGAATAAAACTTGCAAATTTCACCGCATGTGATAATTTGCAACCCAGTGATGCATGATGAATATCAGGCAGATCAAAATCATAAAGCCGTGGCTGCGAGAAGCGCCAGTGAGTTTTTTTTATCATGTTGAATGAAATGATTATTCCCTTTAAATTGTAATTGACTTTGAAATTTGTTTTAAAATGTTTACTATTTCTTTTTGGAAAAATTGTTTGAAATCCAGTTAGAATTAAAAAAAAAACAATGTTAATGGCTTTCCTTTGATTGACGTCCACCAAACTCAAGTTTGACCTTTAGGGATAAAAGTGATGGGCTGCATGTTAATGGTAAGCGCTGTAACTTCTACAATTCAAATTATACTGTTTTTTTTTTGCTTATAGTTGTTTTCTGGAGAAAAATAAAGTTACATTCTGTATTTTTTGAAATACGGCACAACTTGTAAAAATATCCCGTGATACTACACACAAAACCAGGATAATAAGATGTAACTATTCCATTACACTTATACCCAAATGTACTAAAACTGAAAACCTAGCAAATGTGAGTAAAATGTTTTCCGCTTCATTCATTCCTCAACCAGCAGAAAACCTTGCTTACAAGTTGTGCTGTATTTTGATCAGTGTGTTTTGAAGTTCTCACAATATTTTTCTTATTCAATAAAGTGTACAAGAATATTAATCGAGTCATTTCCTGTTTTGTTGTGATATTGATTGAATTGTCAGATGTCATTTTGTGATATTTCATCTTGGTCTTTGGCTGATCAGCAAATACCCGTTTTTTTTTTTTTTTTTGCTGATTGGCTGAATCACACACAGTTGTTTGAAAAATAGTCATGTCTTGTTGTCATTTAGGTGCCAAATAAGCATTCAAATTATAAATTTTATTTGTGCATGATGGTCAGGGGTGTAGCTAAGAAAACACCTAGCAGGCTCATTAACAAGTTCAGCCAGTTTTTCTGTCTTGTGCACCTTCAAAATCTCCCAAAGTCTTTGTTTTCTAGTGACATTTCAGCCGGTGATAAGTTTTCTTTCAGATGGTAAAATTAGCTGGTAGCCGGCTCTTAGCTACATCCCTGGATGGTGCAATTTTTGAAAAATAATAAATGCTTTAGGTCTCAACATTACTGATTGAATAATTTATTGCAATTACCATTGTTGACATTCAAGCTACTCATTATTGTAATTGTTTGTATACATAGATGTTATTTAACTACAGCTGTAGTTTGTTCATTACATATTTGAAAAACATTTTTCAAGTTTTTTTCAAGCTTAACATGGAGAAAGCGAAAGGGTTGGGGGTTATTTGGCTACATGCCTCAATACAGTACACAAACAGTACACTGTAGCTCCAAAAAAGTGTTTTATGGATGAAAGCTTAGCACATGATAGACAGAGCATGTACACATGTTAAGAGGGTAAAACATTTTTTTTACATTATTTTTGCAGAAAATCTACCTAACTGGAGACCCTGTGTATGACATTGAATTAAATGGAACAAAATTTGCATCAAACTAAATGAAACGATCAAGATTGATTTTGTTTGGTCATTGAACAGAGTCGAACACAAACTTTTATTCTGAGTTTGACTTATGAATGAAATCAAATGCCACTGTTCGATCTTGTGCAGAAATCAAACTTTGAGCTAAAATCTATAATGAAGAGAGACTGGTCCAGTGAACATTTGCTATGATTCAAGATGTCTAATGCAATAAATTTATTGTCTTGTCGTCAAGAGGATTCAACAATTGGAACGACAAAATCAATTGATGATTCAACTTGCAGATGGTCTGTAAACAGGTGAAATCTTTCGCGGGCTCACTGCGCCTTTCAATAACATTTATACTCTGAAGTTAAAAACTCCACCAACGGTTTTGTTTTTCCTTGCTATCAATCACCAGGTCACTGCATTTAACTGTGTGTGCTGTGATCTGTGGATTTCAATCCGCTTTGTTGGTTTTTTATTTTTCATGGTTCATTGATTATCTACAAAAAATACATGTCATTTGGATTAAATGCGGTAAAAAATGCAGATGATCAGTTTGGATTAAGAGTTTGCGTCTTACTGAAAGATGCAGTAATGAGCCGTCAACAATTGGAATACAAAACTAAGGGTAAAAAAAAGTCATGCTCTTGACACACTGCATGATACACATTTTTTTTTGTCAAGTTCAATTTTGCTCAATGACCAGAAAAAATCAAACTTAATGGAATAGCCCTTTTTGAGGTTAACCTTGCTCATCTGCATTAGAATAAAAGTCAACGTGGTTGCAAGGCAATTTCAGGCAGAAACTACAAAATTGTCCGAAATTGCCTCGCAACCATGTCGACTTTTATTGTAATGCAATTGAGAGAGGTTAACTGCAAAAAGGGCCATTACGGTTCACCTGTCTCATTTGTATTACAATGAAAGGCAACATGGTTGTGAGGCAATTTGGGGCAGAATACTACAAAATTGCCTGAAATTGCTTCGCAACCATGTTGACTTTTATTGTAATGCAAATGAAAGAGGTTAACTGCAAACAGGGCTATTGCTTTTAATTTATTAATTGATTGAGTTTGAAAGCAGAATGCATGATGTGATGCAACAGCTTTAGGATATGCAACAAGAAAAAGGTTTCAACTTGACATCAAAAGACTACAAAAGAGTTTTCTTTGAACCCCTTCTCAAGAACACAAAGCAGTCAAGTTCTTTTGTAAGTGCTGCATCGTAGCAGTCCATAATAAATAAAATGTTGACTCCTCAGTGAACTTCTTGAAATTCACCAATTTGAAAGTATAATATTGTGTCCCTCCATGTTATCTGTAGTAAAGAAAATGAACATTAGAATATATGAATATTAACTTAAGGTGAGATAAGAAATTAAGGGTATAATGATACATTCCCCCCTCACCCTTGATGGCATTTATTTATTGCAAGGTGCTATAAATATTGTGTGAGCACTCAGTCTTGTCTGAGGGTGGGTTAATTTTTTTTTTTGGGGGGGGGGGGGGGGGGGGGGGGAGGATTAAAGTGGGCTAGGGAGTGGCCTTATTATTTTATGTCCAATAATACAGTGCACATATTGTGTATTGTATTGTGTCAAAGCTGACTCTGAATTTTTAAAAAGGCTTTCTAGTAGAAGAAAGAAGGCTTCAAAGTCTAACATCGGAAGTTTTTTTTACCTTAAAAAGGCAATAACTTTGAATGAAAGAGGTTTTGACTGATCACTGAGTTGAAAAACTAGGTAGTAATTTTGTCTTTATCTTGAGGAGAAAACTGGACATTAAACTTTGTTTTATGCAAAATTCAACTAATTAAGTTGCTTTCATCATAGCTGGAAATTGCAATCCATTTAATAATATCAAAATAAATTAATGTCCAAGATATGAAGGTTTTCAAAGTAACACATGTTCCTCTTCCAAAAATTTGCCTAATGAATTTACATGTATTAATGGTACAGTGTATCTTTCCGGCGTGACCTTAATGTAACCTAATAAGCATTGTTTTAGTTCTATCAGCTCACCTTTACACTGTATGTCCATTGATGGCAAGACAACAATAAGAATTGAATAAAGAACATGGCAATTGTGTTCATCTTTGTGATCTGTGTTAAAAAAGAAAATTATATTCTGAATTTATAATTCATGTAAAAGGGTCAGGTGGGAAATTATATGTAGAATGTATTTTGTTTGCGCTCATATGGGATGGACTTGACCAAGCACAATGGGTTATGCAGTTTTAAAGAGCAAAATCTGTTCTTGCCCTGCTTGAATAAATTGACTTGCTATTGATTAACCTTATATATTGTTATCCCCACCAACATTCTTGTTTACTGTCATGGCATATCAAAAATAACAAAGGTCAATTTATGCACTTAGAAAATCACTTATTTATTCAACTAGCTGGTAATCAGTGTTTTTAAATGACATCTTACCTGAACTACTCCACACTGATAGCAAGTGCATGATATGAAACAAATTCATTTTTGTGATCTGTAGTCAAAGAAATTGCAAATTATTAGTTACTAAATGGAATGGATGGATATGGGAAACTTTTTTTAACTCTCAAGGCTGTCATTAGTATGCATGAACCCAACAACTGGCTATCAAACCATCACTTAGTCTAGATTACATATGCATGGCTCATGCTGTCTGGTAATTTCTCTTAATATACTGTACCATAAAATTAAGGAAACATTAATATTGAAGTACTCTCTTTATTTTCATGCGGGTACCAAGGTCATACTGTACAATTACATGACTTGTATCATTGCTGATATCTTTATATCTATAGATGATATTTTTTTTGGTGAACTGATTCACTAGTTCGAGCAGTGTTTGAAAGTCACATGAAGACATTCAGCTTAAAGCAATTTTCTTTTATAAAGAAAAACGAGGGCAGGATTTTTTTAAAAATTTTATGGTACATATTGCCCAGCATATCAGAGCCATTTTTGCTAGCTGCCATCTGCTCAACAACATCAACCATAGAGCTGGCATCTGCTAACAATTTACTCATGGCCATCTGCTCATTCTTTTTTGTGGAGAAGAGCTGGCACTGAGTCAAAGTATTATTAGACAAGTATCATTTTTGCTAGCTGTCATCTGCTCAAGAACATCAATCATAGAGCTGGCATCTACTAACAATTTACTGATGGTCATCTGTTCGTTATTGTTTGTGAAAAAGAGCTGGCACAGTCAAACTATTAGTAACATTATATGGTATGAAACTGATTTGAAAGTGATGTTAAGTGGATTTTTTTAAAATGATATGATTTTTAACTCTCCTTGGGGGAGAATCTCGGCCATGGCCTATACCCCATGGCCTAACCCATGGCCTAAGCCATGGGGTACCCCACGTTTTGTCCCTACCCCACACTGAGGGACATGCAGCAGGGAGTGTAGCGGGGACATGTAGCAGGGAAAAATTCAGAGTGCTTGCAACACCAATTTTGGGGACATTTTGTCCCCGCGACGTGTCCCATGAAGTTGAACAAGTTGACCTCAGTGCGGCATGTCGCAGGGACAAAATGTTCCCAAAATTGGTGTTGCACAATTATGAAAGTATCAGTTCACCCGAGGGGACGTATCGCTGCAACATGTCCCTGAGACGTGCCCTCACAACATTTTCATGTGTGTGCAAGCGCTATGATTTTGTCCCTGCTACATGTCTCTGCCGCACGTCCCTGCTACATGTCCCTCAGTGTGTACTACACAAATTTGTCGCTGTTACATGTTGCTGCGACATGTCCCTGCTACATGACCCCTCGTGTCTGACCTGACCTTTATGGAATTATGATCTATTTCATGGATTGTACTGGAGGAGTGTTACCTTGAAGAAGATAATCAGTATTGTTTCGCCAGTTGTCTTGGCATATAATGTGCTGTCAAACAACTCCTTCGCATCCACCATTTTGAAATTATACTCTAGCATAAGTTAGATTAATTATCATTATTTTTATTTGCACTATTGTTTATATTTTGCACCTTGCACTGAAACTTGCTGTTTGTCCATTACGATTTTGCAAGTAAATCCCGAAGATATAGACAAATTCAAGAGTGCTGCACATGTGCTTGGCCAATTCAGGACTATTTTCTTAAAAACTCTATTAACATTTTTTTCTTAAAGGTAGGAAAGCTTGATATATAGGTAATTAATGCTGGTAGAGAATTATAAATTTTAGGACCTTGGTAGAGAAATATGTAAATTGGAGGCAACAATTAATTGAAGGGCCGAGAGCATAACCGTAGTTCACATGCCAAAAATGGACAAATCTGAGCGAGAAAAAAATAAAAAAGGCGTAAAATTCCACATAGGTCGGTTATGCTCTCGGCCCTTCAATTGTGATAATAAAACATAAATTTGACTATTTGACATGGATTGAATTGAAAAAAAATTCATAATGAGTACATTATTTTGAAATCAAGCAATTTTCGAGGATATTTTGATTTGAGAGTGATTTCTTAACTGTGTTTAATGCCTGTAAGTTATATAATTCTGATTGTAACACGTGTACACTTAATTAGCATGTTTCCCTGGCATTTCTACGACAATCAAAACATCGCCAAACGCACTTCATAAATAAAACAGAGTCAAACTACAAAATAAAATTGAATTTACTCAATTAATGTACCTTGTTGGCCTTCTCTATCTGCTTCAGGCTGCTCCTCCGCACAGTTCCTTCTTATTTCGTGCTGCCGTTCTTGGTCTCTTTCACACTGTTCTTCAGTTCTTCTCATTCCTCGAAGCCGTTCTAACGCTAATTGACGCTGTTGTTCGGTTCTCTTTCTCCTCCTTTCCCTTTGTCGTTCTCGGTTTCTTTCTAGCTCTGCTTGACGCTGTTCTTTCGTTCTTTTTTTCCTCCGTTCCCTTTGTCGTTCTCGGTCTTTTTCTCTCTTCTTTCGTCTCTGCTCTTCTGTCATGTTTCTCCCAACCATCATATATAACCTAATTATTCAAAATTTAAGCCTTTTTAAATGCACGCCAAAAGTGAACAAGGGCGAAAGCACAAATAAATTCAAAAGAGTTCAGCTGTAAACAAATGCTTCGACGATCTACTAGCTTGAATTTAAGACAAAATTAGGTTCAAAAGTAAGCACTTAGCTCTATATTCCTCCAAAAACGCTTGACTTGCAGAGTCACGAAGCCTGAAATGCGGTCTTGACCACTGTCTGAGAAATGTGAAACCTGTCTTGAGTTGCAAACCGCGAAAAAATGCAGGGTAAAACGATTTTGCAAATAGTTTTCTCGATCCGCTAATAAATACAGAAGTAAATACTAGCTGACGCAACATAAATTGCTATAAAGATCCCGGATGTTGTGTAGCGTCATACGCGCATGCGCGCTAGCCTTGCGCGACACATCCGCGACACACATCTCCGACACACATGTTTTTGTTGCAGACAGCGCCCGCGAAACATTCCGCTAGCCATGACCATGAAAAATGAGGGCATAGGTTCTATGAGTATGGGGCTCCGCAGCCGGGCCTTCGGCCCGGCTAGTGCTCCGCTAAAACCGTTTCAAATTTTTTTTTTTATGTTGAGACTCATGTACACGTGTCAGATAAAAGAGGTTATTCACACAAGGGGCACACGCGAAAGGGAGATGTCACCTCTCGATTTTACGCGTACCACTCGCGCGCGTGTCCTTGAAATGTCGCTATATAATTAACTAAATAAAAACCGGAGCTTGCTACGCAGGGTACATAACACTTCACTCTAGTTTAGGTAGTCAATTACGGTTACTTGTTGAATATGTTTCCCGAAAGGTGCGTGGAATTGCCAAGAGGGGAATAACTGGGATGCTCGGTATACCTTTTTTTATGGCGTGGGGAAGGTATTCCGTATGCGAAGGTGTTCCGTTTCAAATTTTCGACATGTACAGCTTTGCACGATCAAACTGTAAGCATGTGCAATGTCTTCATTCTCAGTCGCCCGCCGCAAGAATTTCCCGCCTAAAAATTAAAAGCAAACCATTGCAACAAGCTGGTGTCACGAGAAATAAGGAAATACGTATACCAAACAAATAAGAAAAGACCCTTTAAAGGGGTAGTATCACGAGGTCGAAACTTGAAAACGTCGGCCCACGTTTGCAAGTTTGATTCCGCAAATTCGAAAAGGCCGTCGAGAAGTGGAGGTATTTGTTGAATCAAAAAATCCGTTTTGATATAGCCGGAGAAAAGAAAAAATCACTTTTAACAGTGATATGTCCAAACTTCCGGTGCAAGAATAGTGAACAGTGCCGCGCGTGGAACCTCGTGATACTGCCCCTTTAAGATAAGGTTTTTACTTTGAGAAGTCAAAATTCATAACTTTTATCTCTAGGGGTCGCTTATGATCGAAAGTGGACACTCCAATTGTACTAAGTACTGACTTAGAGTAGAGGATTTCAACTTACTAGAGGGATCCTCAAAATAAACCAAGACTTCATCCTTCTCTATTCTTTCTACACAGATGACACAGCTCCCTCCACTCTTTCTATTGTTTTCAAAATACAAATCTATTGTGTCGTCCGACGTTTCTTTCTTTAGTCCCTTAACCTGAATGCAAGAGCACAAGGGCACGCGCTCTAAACGAAGGTGCCTTCCTTCCAGTCCCTTGGGGTCTTTGCTTACTTTGTCGAAAAGAGCCTGAAAGTCTAAGAAAAGAAACAGTAACAGTGTCATTACAAAAGTAAAACGTCAAACAGTAGTCATCTGAAAAATAGAATGCATCAAGGTCATTAAATGATATTTCTTTGTCTCTGATCGTCTTTCAATTTTCTTTAATTATAAATTTTCTTTTATTATAATTTGACTATCTTTTGCTTTTTTAACTCGTAAAAACAAAACAGCAATTACTTCACTCGATCGCTAGATCGGCTGTAAACATTGAGCCCACGATAAGTAATGGTTACCTGTGGTATCCATGGGGACGGCGTTGGAGGGAGGGTAGGGTGGGGAATTAGATACAAAGAGTGGGAGTCGGTGAAACGAAACGCCTAGGAGGGCGGAGGGTCGGTGGACATTGAGTCTGCAATATGTAGTGGTGAACTGTAGTACACATGGGAACAGTCGGGAGGCTCCAAACGGTTCATGTTCACGAGTTGGCTCATAGGAGCGTTTGATTTCTTTTGCAAACAATTGGGCCAAATGGGTGTCATACTTCAATCGTCTTTCAAAGAGGAGGAAGAAGACATTCAGCTGGTGTTTTTAAGTTTTACCTAATTACTATTGAGGCTTTAGTGGCGTGTTTAAGTCCTTGAAATCTATACTGATGAAAGTCTTAGAAAGTATCCTTAACTTTCCCACACATTCTTGTCAGGTGTTACCATTTTTCAAAGCCTGTGTAATTGAAATGCAGGTCAATGATAAACGGGTACAATATTGATTGAAACAACTATTGAAAGCAAATTAAAATGTCTCTATTTTAATGCTGTTTATATTTAATTACCAGATTACCTGGGTCAGCATCAAAAACTGCCAGTGCGTTGTTGCTGCAGCCTTTGTAAACCTCACTGACCTCTGCCGCACAGAATTTTTCCAAATAATAGCGTAGGCAGTCTTCCGAAGTCGTCTCATTGAGTCCTTGAACATGGACCTTTCGCGGGTCTGGAAGTCTTCTTACTACTGTAATGTGTTTTTTATCAATGGAATGTGGATCCTCAAGAAGCCGTTTTAAATCTGAAATCAAAAGTTAATGTAGAACATTTTGAATGTTTTCAACCACCGGGTACTTTGTACTTTTCTCAAAGCTTCCGAACACTTTTCGGGCCAGAAAAACTTATTTCTGTCTAACAACAGAAATAATCAATTTTCGTACGTTTTGAATGCTAAGAAAAAAGTTGACGAGAAACTTTGCACTGGTTTTCGAGCAAAAACCTTCACTGCCACTTGAAAGAAATTAAATTTCAAAACCTTCGGGCCCGAAAAGACTTTTTGGGAGTTTTGAGAAACCCACGCCCGGTGTTATATTCCTCCATCCTATTGTATTTTATTTTAGAAACTTTGGGCAATTAAAGAATTATATGATATTAAGGTACTGATTTTTTTCAGGCTCGTACAGCCTTGTCCAGTGAACATGTCTTGAACGTACTAAAAAATTATTTTACAAACAAAACTCCGCTGAAAGCAGCAGTGCGTTAAACACCCGTTTTGTCTTAACCCTCGGACGTCCCCCCCTTAATGTTTTTCTCGGATTTTTTTCAAGAGCATTTATTTTTGGCAAACGCCGTCTTCAGTAGCTGTTCGTTTATCCTTTTCACACATTTCGGTAAAGTGTGGCGACAACCGGTTGCTATGGTAACAAGATACGACGGCATGGCATAAGGGCAAGCCATTTTTGAATAAAAATGCGTGTTTTCCACTTTTTTTCCGGTGAAAACATACAAAATGCCACCGAAAAATGTTTAATTGCATCATATTTTGCAACTCTAGGAAAAAATACTTGCAATTTCCGCATTTTTCCGATAAAGTTGAATTTTTAGTAAAATCCAAGATGGCCACCTTGTACCACGGTACATGGCGTTAAATGCAGGAATGGCTCCGAGCGACACTTAGAAAATTTTTCACCAATTAAAGAATTTTTTTCTATCAGAAAAAAAGAAAAATGCAATTAATAACCTACAATCACACCTGGAACATCTTGCATGCTAGCATCCCTCCTTCAACACTAGACCACTGGGTTGATTGGGCAAACCAACAAAAATTTAATTATAAAAGGTGACCCTATCCCTAAATCTAACCTAATCGCAAATCTAGCTCAATATTAGGTCTAATAATCGCTTTGCCTAGCCCCAATTTTATCTAATAATGAATGCCTACTTTCGTTCTAATCCAGGCACAAACAAGAGAGAAATGAATGCTAATGAGGTCAGCGGTTTCCTTTCAAACGGCTCGGAGCCATTCCTGCATTGAACGGATAGTTACCACAGTGGAGGTATAAGTTTGCATGTACGTCCGGGGGTTAAGGGGCGACAGATGTTTTACTGTATTTAAATATATAGATATTTAAAAGTGTCACTAGTGATACTCACTTTTAGAACAAATATTATTTCTTACCTTTTACCTCAGCAAACGTAATAATGGCATCTCCTTCGTCAGTATAATCCATTTGAAGAACCTCACCTCCTCCAGATCGTCTCTCATTCTCGAAGTAATTCCACAGAGCATCCTCGGAAGGTAAAGTACCGCTGACAATTATAGTGATGTTTTCTTCTTTAACAGACTCTCCATCCCCTGTGTCGAGAGGAACATCGTCTTCCTCTTCAAGTAATGATACGTCAAGAGATAAGCCACCTACTTTGTGGGGCGAGCTCTCTACTGTTCTCATTGCATCTGAAATGAGAAAAATTCACGCAATATTATAGCAATAGGCAGAAAAGGTTGAGGCATTATACACAGACGAGAAGGACTTGTTGCCATTATAGGCAATTTATGCTTTCGAGGAAAGGTAGAGTGTATTCGATTTAATTTTAGTTTCTTAGAGTCTGTAGAAAATCACGACAGTTAACATAGGATCAATTATGGCTTTCATTTGCTTTTGTGAATATTTGATGAATGCCGGGCCGGTGGTGCTAAACGTTTACAAAACTTGTTCTTTTTCGGCACTCCTGTCAAAGTATCGAATGAAAAGTATTAAACTTACCATCAGGTAATTCAAAAGTGATAAAGCATTCTGGTAAATCGCGATCCATGTCGACACTAGAAATTGGTCCTCCTTTAGACCTCCTTGTGTTCTCGAAGTAATTTGTCAGCAGATCTTCTGATGTGTCAGCCGATATACCGGTGACTTTGACTGTGCACTGTAGTGGTGGTCGCACCTCAGTTTGATTTTTAGATGTCGCTCTAACTAGTTCTGTCGAAACCTCGGTGCCTTGATGTCTATTGTAGCTACTAGACAGGTAATGTTTAGGCGACTAAAAGAAAATAAAAACAGATAAATATGTTTAACCCTCGGACGTACAAGAGGGGTTGGCACCTTATGGTTTTTCTTCGATGTTTTCAAGACTATTTAAGATTAGCACATGACGCCTTAAGTAGCTGTTCGTTCATCCTTGGGACACATTTTGGTATTAGTTTGGCGACAACTGGTTGCTATGGTTACGAGATATGATATCATAAGTAGCATCAGGTCAAGCCATTTTTGAATAAAAATGCGTGTTTTCACTTTTTTTCGGTGAAAAAACATATAAAATGCTACCAAAAGCATCGAAATGTTTAATTGTATGTTATTTTGCAACTCTAGCAAGAAATATTTGCAATTTCTGCATTTTCCCGATAAATTTGAATTTTTAGTAAAATCCAAGATGACGGCCATGGATGCAACAACACCCCCTTTGTACCACGGTGGGGGTTAAAGACGAAACGACGTTTTGAAACAAAATCTTCTTGCAATAATACAAAAAAAAGTTTTACTTGCATAATCAAATTGTGTAGAACGTTCGACAATATTTCAATATAGATCGTTAAATTGCTGACGGCACTTTTCGAGGGAAAAACGTTTTGACAGGCCTCAAGGATTCAAACAAAAATACCTACATTGATTGCTGTACCACATTCATATTCGTCCAACTGATCGTCCATCTCCAACGTATCATCCTCTTCATCTTCAGTGTTTGAGGAATCAGCCGCTTCCGGTAGAAGTGAAACAATCAGTGGGTAGTTTTTTAATGAATGTTTGCGCTTTCCGAAGACAATCCTTGAAGCGGCTGCCAAAAAAAAATAAATAAAAAGTTACTCTTTCTGATATCCATCTTTCTTTGCTGTCAGTTAAGTTGATGTTCGACCGTGCATATTACTAGTGTGCGCATTTCTTTTCGCGTTGCGAGACAGAATACAGGGAACATTACACATTCTAAAAAAAAAAAAAAAAAAAACAACCTTTATTCATGTGTCAATTCTAAATTTGTATATCTTTCAAAAAATCGTCCAAACTAGTTGCGGCTATCGCAACCTTTCCAAGAACTGCGATTGGGTGCATGTCTGCACACGTCTCTCGAATTCTTTGTAGAATAGTTTCTTACAACCATCATGATGTTGGTATTAAAATCACATTGCGTTCTCTAACAAAAAGTAATATGACACCTTTAACTTAGCTTCTTCACTTGTATTCATTAATTATATTGTCACCTGCTAATGGTATCATTATCACAAAAAGTCAATTGTTTGTATCAATGGAAAACCAACTGTACTTGCTGGAGAGGAACAGCGAGACACCAATTCTATTCTGCAGAGTGCTTGTGATACGTAACAGTTATAGATCATGTGACGTCATTTCCCTGTGTTGCACCGAAAATAATGGAGTCGCCTTCAGTCCTAGTAGCCTGCAGCGTCGCGTGACCACCCAATAACTACGATGGCCCAGGCTACAAGTGTCACGGCAAAAGTTTCAAGTCAACACCGCACAATTATAAAAATAATGTCAACATTTATTTTTGTTCAGTCCCCGTTAGTTTTAGGTAATGTCAACGAGCAAACAATTTCGTTTGCACTGCAAAGTTTGTAGACATGGTGGAAAAAGTTTGAAAACGCCACGGCAAAAGTTTGAAGACCACGGCAAATGTTTGAAGACACCACGAAAAATCTATCGCCTAAAACTAATGGGACTTAGCAAAAATAAATGTTGACATTTATTTCTTCTGAGTATGAATTTATTTTCAGCATCACTATTTGCAAGAATTTTCTTTTTTTTACCAAAATGCTTGAATTTTTTTTACGTGCTTTCTTGTGCACGATTTTTTTCTCTTAAATTTCTTCTGCTGGAATTTTTTTTAGTAATTGCCCACGCCCCCCCCCCCCCCCCCCTTCCCCCCCCCCACCTCCCCCCCCCCTAATGGTCCCTCCCTAAGAAAATCATTATTCGAATGTCACAAACGTTCAGTTTTTAATAGCGCTGACTCGGAGTGCTGACAGATAATAACAGTTTACTTACAAACAAGAACGCCCCGAGTAGTGAAGTCGGGCTTTAAGGGTCTTGTATTGAGTGCCCCTAAGGTACCGGAATTAATTTAATCGTGATGATTTGTTTTACATGTACAGTCGCTTTTCCGGTCACACAAGGTGATCCGTCACGCACGTTACTAAGCCATTTCAAACCTTTAATCAGTCTTTCGCAATCACTCGTACACGCAAGGTCAACTTTAACTTTATTACCTCCATTTATCTGTTGCTCGAAAATAAAGAAAACGAAATCGTTATCGAATGGAACTGACTCGCCAAATTCGGCAATAATGTAATACTTAAAGTTCCTTTTACTTGATATGTTTCGTTTCGTCATTTTACTTAATTTATTCTTTTTCTTTTCATTCATCCATGAGCTTGAAGTTGCTATGTCAACTGATATGATGTAACTAACACTTAGCCGCAGGCTACAAACCACTTGAAAAGCGCACTTTTCTACAAATTTAAAAGTCGTGCTTGGCTCGACTAAAAAGATGGCTGTAATAAGATCTTTAGATAAACAAGCGGATTGTTACAGTGATCTGTTTGAAACCTCGTACGTCAAATTGCTGAGCTGAGTTCGTCGATTATCGGAGTTGCGAAGGAATGTCCTTTGGAGTCACGAAAGTGTCTGATATTCTTGTTGACGTGAGGCTTAAAAAACAGAAGCAATTGAGCATTCTAGACTTCGTGGAGAAGCATTCGAACGCGACCGAGTGAATGTAAATACAGTCTAATCTAGAGTGCGAGTATATGCACCCCATGTTTGACTTTTTTCCCAGGTTTTGTTCGGTTAAAATTGAATTTCAGGTGATTTTGATTAACAAGTGACACATCTTAAACTGTACAATGTATTGTACTTTTCCCGAATTTTGTTGCTTGCAAAATGAACAAATTAGTTTCAGGCAGAGAAAACGTTGTCTATTTGCCTAATTTTAGCTTATAAGGTAAATATTTATGTAATTACGTTAAAGGGGCAGTATCACGAGGTTCCACGCGCGGCACTGTTCACCATTCTTGCACCGAAATTTTGGACGTATCACTGTTAAAAGTTATTTTTTCTTTCTTCCGGCTATCAAAACGGATTTTTTGATTCAACAAATACCTCCACTTCTCGACGGCCTTTTCGAATTTGCGGAATCAAACTTGCAAACGTGGGCCGACGTTTTCAAGTTTCGACCTCGTGATACTACCCCTTTAATAAATTCAGTTTGAGTTTATTTTGTTGATTTTTCCCGTAAGCGACCAACTCTTGTAAGCGACCACTTTGTCGTGCATCAAGGGTGGTCGCAATTACGAGATAGTTGACTGTATTTCCAAACTGCTGCGTCTATTTTGCTCTATAGAATAGATCTTTTTATCCAATTAAGCAAGTTGTATATATTTAAAGACATTTGGCGATATAACATGGTAATTAAGAAAGCAAAATTTCGCGGTTATTTCAGCGGGACAGTGCCTATTAATTAAGAGGTTAATCTTATACTGCGTTCACACTAGCGCTGAAACGCGGTCAGACTAAACCTGTTTCAAAAACTATCTCGGCAATTTGGGCTTACCGTAAAACATCACGACTACCAAGATGTTATTCTTCACTAACCACAACTGTTTTCTTAATTTGAATTTTTTTGAGAATGTTGCTCCAAGTTAGAGAGCTTTGAATTTTTAATGAAACATGTTTACTTCGTCAGTGTGAACGCAGCACCAGACAGTTTCCGAGGTGCAACTGCGTCAGTTTGATTTTAGAAGAAAACGTCGAAAACTAACGAACGATTTGAATAAAATCATGTTGTTGAGAAGAATTTGTACATGTAGACTATTTTACGGCGTTTGGCCGTTCATTTGGAAATGAAAAAAATAACCAGGCTCGATCGAATTTCCCTCGCGTCACATCACGTAATATAAAAAAGCCAGTGTTTCTGATAGCGTCGACAAAGGAGACGCTTCCTATTCCGGTGTTGGGATTCCTGTGACATTTGAACCAAGCGGAACGAATCGAAAAAAAAAGTTTGTGGGTACCAATTCTTCGCTATGTTGAAACGTCCAGCATTCCCAGCGCGTTTAAAAGGACGCAGCTTTGCCCTAAGTGCGAAACTTCTTTGCTGCCTTTGCTTTTACGTTTAATTGCGTATAGGTAAGATTTACCAAAGCCTGACTGATCAGAAACGTATTTACTATTAATGGAGCTAATTTGCAACGCCATAGCGATCGTACTCTGATCCATAGCGGATAGAAAAACAAACCAATTGAAACGAGTCATTATACTCGGCAGCACAAACCAAATGAAACGAATCGTATTTTATTCGATGGTCATTGAAACTACTTCCCCATTGCGGTGCTGAGCCATAGGACTCGTATTTTGACTTACTGCGCTTACAAATTCAAATCAAATAAACTGGCACATACCAAATGAAACGAGTCATTGTACAGTTGAATCCCGGTAACTGTAACTCGAACCCTCGATAACTCTAACCTCCCGCCTAACTCAAAGTGATCTATTTTCCCTTTAGCTCATTTTCTTTTTAATTATACCTCGATAACTCGAACCTCATCTGTCAAAGTCAAAACATACAGATGTAAATCAGACACTGAGTTTATTAGCCCTTACAGAAAATGAGTATACTTTTTGTATACCCTATTTTCTACAAAAAGTATACTCCTTGAGTATAGTTTTTGTATAGTTTTTGTCCTTCTCAACATTTTCATGGAGTATACTTTTTGTATAGTAAAAGTATACTCGAAGTAGGCACAATTTCGCCCAAGTATACAATAAGTATACAACATAAAGTATACAAAAAGTATACAATACCTGAAATCTTTTGCTACAATAAAATTGTATACTTTTTGTATACAAATGAGAAAATATACATTTAGTACAAAAGAAGTATACTTTTTGTATATATTTTTGGTAGTGACCTTGTTTGCATAAGCAGCCATATTCAATCGGTGGTTGTGGGATCCATGGAATTATCAAAGCATGCTATCCCATTTGGAATCCCACAATATATCACAACATCAATACAGAAAATGCTACACATTGAGCTACTTTCACCATACATTTATTAGTATTTTCTATTATACATTATATATAAAATTTTGGTCACATCAACAGAAAATTTGCTTTGAATTTATACACTCTAAAATTGTCATGAAGAAAAGAAACTGTCAAAAGTAGTCCTATTATTCAATAGATACTTGCAAAAATAATCATAGCTTTTACTAAATTGTTTGTTCAATCCACACTTAGCTGAACTGGACATTTGAGTGGAGGTTTGATTACTTCAGAGTGCCCATGCATGCAAGCTGTTTGAAAGCATTCATTGCCATCCATGTGGTTTAGCTATAACAAAACAAAACATTTGGTTTAATTTGTATTCTCTCCCCTTTAATCCAGCACATACATGTATAAAGTTTCTAAATTAAGATCATACATGTTCATGTATTATGAAAACAGGAGACAAATCTCAATGTAGCTAAGGTACATGTACATAGGATATATACCTCGAGTAGAAATATGTAAGCTTGTGGAGATCTTTCAAATTGTTAAGATTTAAATGTTGCAGCTACATGTAGTTTTGGTCTATTTTGGTGAAACTGTTATTTGTGTTAAATATAAAATTGGGAAGGACTGTGTGTCAAACGACTAAAGCTTAAGACTAATTTTGAAATGAATCGATGTTCATTTCAAACCCTTTCAAACAGTCAAGAGATCTAAGCAGTCTAAGCCAAAGCTTAATTGTGTTATGTAAGCTGCATGACTGTGTTTATAGCTTCAGCAAAGAATCATTCTTTTACTTACCTATCTTTAGAAAGAAGATTGTCCATATTTTTGCGGCTGAGGTTCACTTTCCTTCCAGCATTTGAAAAAAAACGAACTCACTGGAGAGCAATCTCGTTCCCAGAGCCCGCGTTACCCTTGTCCAGCGGAACGGGAAACGACGGACTCTGGGATAAAGCGTTAACCGGAAAACAGGATTCTTGTGATCGGTTAAACTGCGCAGGCGTAAGTTCTTCAACATCCGGTTTGACAAAATGGAGTTTATTCAACACGAAGTCATCCAGAATTCTTTGGAAAAACTAGTAGGACACTCAGAAATTGTGCCAGCTCTAGAGATCAAGATGAATGGAGACGAAGAAGTATTTCATTTTCCCCTTTTGTTTGCTAAAACGGATAAAAAAGGAATAAGTCACCGAAGGATTTGATTTCGAACTTGGGAAGGTAGAATCCAGAATTGCTGCTTATTTCTGCTTATTTTGTTGTCAACCTGGCAATCAGGCTCGTTCTGCCAGAATTTGTGACCATTTATATTCAATCTTGTGCTGGAAACTTCCAAACTTCCACGTAGGAATAAGTATTCATATTCTGTAACATCAGCTAGCTAATTTCACAGTCTTCTTCAGCTAATTTCACAGGCATCATATCGTGTTATCGGGTAAGTTTTCCAGTGTTTAGATCTACTTCTACCAATGGTTGGCAGGTTGCAATTTGATTTCTTAGTGTGAGTTAAAAGTGCTAAAATGATATATAAATTGGAAGCTTGAGACATACTATGAAGTATGAAACTGTTAGTTTACCAGTGTCAGATTTAGATATAATCCGTTTCGCCAGAAGTACATGTAGTAAATTCTAAACTTTAAAAGTTTGATTGGATTCATTTATTTGTCTCTCAGCTTTTTTTTTTTCCATTAAAGCCATCTGTATCTAATGCTAGGTACAAATGCCCACCACCTGTGGCCAAGCTAATTGATGGGTTGGGAGGGGGGGACCTCTGTCTGGTGACATCCTTAAAAGCACAGCTTGCATGGCAGGCATAAACAAGGAGGGGGGAGAAAAGAAGAACACCTGCTGTAAGAACCGGGCTATTTGCATTACGCCCACTGATTTCTTGGTAATCGGATTATGTCAACTTTCGATACAGTCACCACTCAGAAACTGGTGCGTGATTTTGCATATGGGTGACTTAATGTGGAATTTACTGTTTACCGCCAATGCAAAGTAGACAGTCAGAATTTGCAGCCACTAACTTCTGCAGAAATGAATAAAAGGGGGTCTTTATTGCAGGTGTCCTTTCCCTATCTCCCCAGTTACCCTTTCTCTGATGCCTTCTACACAGGCTATAGAAGCATAAAAGCTGTGAGGAAGAGTCACTGTGAGGAGAAAATAACCAGTGGTACCTATTGTTATAACTCCAAGAGATACAAATTAATTGAGGGGGAAACTGTTTGAAACATTGTTTGCTTAAAAACGTGCCCTAAATATATTGTCATAAACTTTACCAAAATCTGATGTCTGCGAGTTGTTATGACTTGTCTTGCCACATCTGACCTAACCTCAGTGTCATCCTAAAGGGTTACATGTTATATGGTTGAGAAAAGGAGGGAAGGCTTGATTGCTGGGGTGATTATTCAACAAAGGTTATTCAAATATTTTTCCACAATTGGCTGATTAAAGAAGGTACAGGTAAAAGTATTTAAGAAAATTTGAGAATTTACACCCCAAGCAAGTAAATGACACATGAATAGTATTTATTATTGTGTGTGCACAGATCAAAATTAATTTTGAGTACCCTGCTAGTGGCTTCAGTATATTCATTTCAATTGGCAGTAGGAGCCCAATCCTACTTTTTAATAGTCATTGATTTTTTAAAGAGGAGAAGGATCCTGGAAACTAGGAGGAAATCATAAAGACCTACTTCATAAGGTCCATCTGTGGGTGGAAGCAATTTACAAATTTGGTTAAGCACCGGACTTCCATTCCGTCATTCTTCAACTAAAACTTTCTACAAAAGTAACAAATTCTTTGTGATGACTGAACAGTCTCCCTAGCATTGTCAGAGTCCTTAGTGTCTTAATTAGCAGGGAGGAGAGGAAGATGAACAGGTTAAAGTTTATCTTGCTACACTTGCTCTGATCACCCAGGGGCGGATCCACGATTTTTCTTAGGAGGGGTGCACCTCTAAGGAGAATAAAGAATACTAGTTATATTAGAAAGATGCAGGTCATCTCAGTGGGGGTGGGAGGGTGGGGGGGGGGGGGGGGGGGGGGGAGGGGGTTGGGTGCACACCTCCTGCACCCCTCCCCTAGATCTGCCTCTGTCACCAATACCCTGACTAGGAACAGGCGCTTGTTCACAGGCTGTATGCCCCCCCAGTATAGCTGCAAATGAGGTCAAAACATCAGTCTCAAAACTTCATCGTGGTATCCTGGAATGTGACACCATAGTACTAAACCAATGGGGAAATAAACATGCTTTTTGTATGTCACCCTCATATTTTTCCTAATTACATTAAGTTGTCTTTTTTCAACAGGAAAAAGGTTTACAAAACATTTATATTATTTTTGCTTTTGTATAGCATGTCTTCATGAGATACCTTTAGTGATTTGGTTGTTTTTTAATGCAAACTGCTTTGCTTATGGTTGGATCTCTTTATGACAAAGAAAAATGGCAATGCTTGATCATTGCATAATTCAATGTTAAGTAAAAAAAGAAACAAAACTAAACAAGATGCATAACAGGAGCCCAGTAACCTGGGGTACCCAAGGAACTGATGTGGGCACCACATTGTTGGCTAGGCACCCAACTTTTCATAGTCTGGGCTGCTGCCTTTTGAGCTTGGACTTGTGGGTTCTTTGACAATTTTGTTAGAAAATACAGTCAAACCTCTATCAAGCAGTCACCCTCGGGGAATAGCCAACTGACCGCTTAATAGAGGTGACCGCTTAAAAGAGGTCATGTTTACAGTAAATACATGGCGACGATTTAATTCCGGGGATTTGTTAAGTGACTGCCTAATAGAGGTTTGACTGTAACAGCTTTGCTAAAACAAAGACAGCACAGTCTGAGCAAAACAGAATAAAACGCCTAAAATCCCCCCCTCCAATGACCAAATTGGTATTACTAATTCTGGTCACTGCAAAAAAAACCACAAGATTTATAGCTTATTAGCTATTGATATGTATCGGTAAGAATAACAAACATCAAACCACCCCCTCAGCCAGATGAAAATATGGATACTAACTTTAAGTGGACACAGCTGCAGTATGAAGCAAAAATCTCAGCATGATGCGTTTATTGGCCTTGGATGTCAGAAATTGTTTCCTCCTTAATGTAGACTCTACTATGTTATGCTTGTTACAGACTAATTCAAATTCTGTTTTGACTTGTGGGTATCAGTTAAAACACAATTAAGACACACTTTATTTGCATGAATCAGTGTCTGTGTCTATTGGGATTAACTGTGTAATTTTCAATCAAACAGTCAATTTTAGCCCTAAAACCACAAAACCTACACTGCATTTCCAAATGCACATCATCCTTTTTTGTCAAAAAAATCTGTGGCCACCAATATTTTATGTGGATAGCTACATGTAACATAAACAGATGTAATGTTAATAGTAAAGCAATAAAATGCTATCTTCTCAAATGACATTTGTCATGGCCTTGGAGCTTTCAAAATAACCATGCCTCAAAGCCATTTTATAGGATTTGTTTCATACTGAATGCTTAATGATCTCTGGCAGCAGGATTACAGGGGCGGATCTAGGGGAGGGGTGCAAGGGGTGTGCACCCCCCCCCCCCCCCCAATGCTCAAAGGTTCCATTTGCAAAAAGTATACAAAAAGTATACTCAAAACTAAACAGCTGGTTCAAGAGTAGAGTTGGTGTATACTCATGGTATACAAAAAGTATACTTATGACACATTTGATTTGGTAAGGGAGTGTATACAATACATTGTCCTTTCACGCCCTTTGTGTAAACAGTTTTTGTTAATAGCAATTGTCTACACAGGAACGTAGTATATAAAACTGATTCTGTTTCTTCATGCTGTGATTTGTTTAAAAGATCGTTTCTTGGTCAGCCAACCAGATTGAAGGATAATTTATGAATTTATAAATTAAAACAAACATTATTTACAGTATAATTCCTTAATTTCCGGTTATTTGTTCATAACCGCCCGAAAACTCGAACATAACCATTTTCGATTTGATTTTCCTTGGAGGTTTGAGTTATCGAGGTAACTGCTGTTGGTGGTGGGACTCAATGGTGGCACGGTGATCGGATATTGCGCCAAATAAATTTAGCTGTTGTACCAGAAACTGGGAGCCGAAATACATATTATACTACAGTGACACGATGCTCTTAAAATCCCTGAGTGTATATATATATATATACACTCACTGCTATTCACTCACTACTATTCACTCACTGCTATTCACTCACTGCTATTCGCTCACTGCTTGCAGTTTGAGCACTCTCGTGACTCCACAATGCAATCCAACAATGTGTAACCGTACATCCTGTGCCCAAGTTCAGGAGTTGCCATAAAGCCATTATGGTAACAACCGGGAGGGCACATTGTATACATAATTGTATATATATATATATATATATAGGTGGATAAGGAGACGCACCATAATCTATGATTATTTCTAGTTATAGATGGTCACTGGCATAAAAAAAAATTGTTTCTTCACAAAAAGGGCCATTTTTGTCAAGTTGTTTCCTAATTAGCAGGGGCGGATCCAGGATTTTTCTTAGGAGGGGGTGCACCTCTAAGGAATGACGTAACTGAAGGGTGACGTAAACAAATTTTAAAAGCGAACAACGCAGACAAGGTCATCTCAGGAGGGGGGGGGGGGGGGTGCGCACCCCCTGCACCCTCCCCCTAGATCCGCCCCTGATTAGGGAATCGGTCGATAATCTTCCAAAGCTCCAGAAGAATGGGCAGTTTTCTGATCCATTTCCGCTTGTAAAAGAGTTTCAGTTTCGATTTCAAATTCATCATTGATCACGCACGGTGTGTTTTCCCTTCCCACGCATTTGGGCCCGCAAACCTGCTAGTACTGACCCAAGGCGAAAATCAGACCGCATTTTCCGAAACTAGCTAGTGTGAACCTGGGCTCGTTTCCTTAATATAAACTCCCCAATAAACAAAACTATATATTTATGCAATGATTCAATTTCCAGCCTAACAACTGCTCCTTGCAAGTTGACTATTTTCTTCCGTATTAACAGCAGCGGCTGAAGACCACTGAAGAACATACCGCCGATGTTTTTTGTTTAAAATATTAAAATTCAAATGTTTTTCCATTTTAAACACATCGCGTTAATTAAACAAAGTGTTCGAACTACGAGAGACAGATAGCAGTACGAACTTATATATTATCATTAATTAATGACTGATTTAGTTTTGAATTCCATTTTCCTTCACCATAAGCAATACGTACCTTGAGCATTTTTGAAAGTGACAAATGCTTGCCTACCGTCGATGTCGATATCCATACCTCTGACGTCGCCACCTCCAGAATCTTTTATAGATTGAAAGTATACTCTGAGATCCGTTTCGGTTGTTCCTTCTGGCAATCCAATGACCAAAATCCGCGAACTTTCCATGCTGTTTTCCAGTTGGATTTCAGATTCCTGCCTCCGCGGTGTGGAACGCCGGAAATGCAAATTTGTTATTGATAAGGGGCTTTCAGTGTCTGCTTTACTGGCTTCGGATTGGTTAATTAGACTAAAAGTAATCGTTTATTGGCTAATGCATGTTTCTGCTGCTTCTATTTTTCCGAGAAATGTCGTCAATGTTTTCGGAAGTTCCGAGAAATTGTTGCACAATAAATGAACTGAAAATGAAAACTGTGAATCTTTTTACAGGTTATTTTTTCTTACCATTGGAGAAATAAATTTGTTGCTATCACTATTAAATTTATCTTGCTAATATTTCTGTCAACGTCGTCGTGTTTATCAAATTCACTTTACTGTTTCCGTTTAGCAACTGAGGTAAGTTATACGGGGATTCCCCGAATCCTTTGTCAGTAGTTACATTGCAGCCGATTACAAAGGTTTCGATTCACGGGTCTTTGTTGGTGGTTGCATGATCTCGATCTCGAAGCTTCCATTAAATGACATCTTGATAACATCTTTGCTTTTGAAGAGTAAACTTTTGCCAATCGTTCATTGGGTTGAAAGGTGCTTTCGAAAGTACCTCATTTTACTTTTACCTTGGAGTAAAACAAGGCATGATATTTCTTTGAGAGTTCAGTTTTGGCTGATGGCTTAATTGGCAATCAAGGGGTGTCATTGAATGCGAAAAAAGGTCTTTGGACCTTAGCGGGCGGCACACCATGCCCAATAATATCCGAGGTAGAAGCCTCACCTTCTCCCACCGACTGGAAGTGTGGGACAAGACGCAACGAGAGGCGGCAAGAATTACAAGATCAGCTAAATACTCGTGACGAATATTTTCATACGGTAGGGAAAAGCAAACACTGATTACAGGAAAGGCTCAGAGAAGAAGAGCGATTAAGAAATGTAGCTCAGATCACCGGCTTTTGCAAAAAAAAAAAGAAAAGATTTTAAGTAGCTAAACTACGTACTGAGAGGATACTCAAACACTGAAAAATAATTCTCTTCGTACACACTGTAAATTGATGTTTATTGATATTCTCACTAAAGTCACTAAGGAACTTTTTAAATGATCAAAACTATCGATAAAAGATCAAAACTACAGATCACACAGGTGGAAATTATTTCCCAAATATACAACATTTACATGATGTAGCATTGTTTGTGAATAAACAGTGAGTGAAATGTGCTTTGTATACGTATACGGTATCTTGAGTTTACAGCATTCTTCATAAAATAGTTCAATAAGAAATAACATTCGAATAGTTTAGTAAGGAGAATTTCTGTTTACAATTTGGATAAGAACATTTTGTTAGCAAAAAACAATTTTCTGTTAGCAATCATGACCAGCTAACGTGTAGCAACTGTATACATGTAGGTAAACACATGACACATCAACATTACTGCTTCACATTTATTATTGGAACGGTGATCAGTATCTTAAATCTCCTCACAATATCAGTGTACGTGCAAGTACATAGATTATGCAAATTGCGAACCTGATCACCTTCAACATGAGTTGTCTGTGGAAACTGAATACAGATTCACTGTAGTTATATGGCTATGTGAAGTGTATTGACACCAGTAAGGAAAATGTACATCAACAAATTAATTTTGATTTCGAGATTTTTAAAGAGGCTAACTGGTCATGAAGGCCTAAGTTCTTCTCTTAACCTACGAATTCTCCATCCTGGTGTCTACTGCTTAAGATATTTGCAGAGAATCTGTTGCTTCCTCTTGAATATTCAAGTTTTGTAATCAATTTTGTAATTCGCATGTCCTGTATCCAAAATATAGTATTGTTACTGCTGGGAGAATCTCATGCCACTTTCACCATTGAGTTGTTATTTTTTGGACAACATCACTTTTCAGCAGCAGTAAACTCCTGTGATCTCAATAGCAGTTACAGCGACCCACAGCTCAAAACCCAAAACTGACCGGTACCAGCTCCCATTTATTTTATTTTAGGAAGACAGGGCACAAAGTATAGGAACAAAAATGTCTCAACTTTCAATTTTGAGGCTATTGCCAGCAAGCAACCCAATTAACCTTTCCAGTAAAACCAGAAATTCCATCTCTCCCTCCCACGTCGTTAAAAGTTTGCAGTGCATCCTTCCCCGAGCTTCCCGAGGTTCTGCGATACACGAATTTCTAGTTACCACTATACCAAGAGTAAGGTTTGAAATGGTATTGCGATTTATTTGAAAACAAACATACATTTTTTCAGTCTTATACCATATTTTCAGATATCTATGTGGGATCTTCAATGCGAAATTTTAAACGCGCAAAATTTCACTTTTACTGATTTTGAAGTTTCTTGTTTGTCGTCGTCATGGTAATATCGATTTTACTAGAAAATACATCATGCCAAACCTCAATTCAAAACCAGTTAGTTGTAAAAATTTCACGTTGATCTGACTTGGAGAACACTGCTTTAAAGACTGTTGAAAAATGTACTAGGTATTGTTTCCAGAAAACTGTATCGAAACACCTTTTAAATGGCATCGACCGTCTACGAAACTGAAATATGCTACGCCTCCTTATAAGGATGCGAATTCTTATAATATTGCCACACTTACTCATTTCGTATTCACAAACAAAACTGGTCGTCAGTTTCGCCTCAGTACAGATGCGGAGTGGCTTAAAATCCCAATTGAAAGCTCTGCATAGCAGCAATAATTGCTGCAAAAATAATTCCAGTGCCTTGAAATTCCTGTCGAAGGGGATTGACACAAAACCGTCTCGGGAATTGCGCAGGTTTTGCGAGCATTTTATAACATTGGCCGTTTTTATGCTGCAGACGTTAATGTCGTCTGAGACGTTAAAGTCGTCTCGAGATGACTTTAACGTCTAGTATAAAAACGGAAAATAAGCCAGACGGATTTAACGTCTGACGACTTTAACGTCTTTTTTCAAGTGCGTCGTTACGTCTAGTATAAAAACGGGACGGCCTTAACAAGGACGAATTTAGCCCAATTTGTATATTCGTGCTCTTAAAATTTATTTGGGGACGACTTCAGTCGTGTCCAGTTACTTCAGAGAATAGGTTTTGTTAGAAAATCTCATGTTTTTCTCTGTGGCCATCTACTTTAATGCGTCCCGTTTTTATACCAGACGCATTTAACGTCTGAGACGTTAATTGCGTCTAGACGAATTTAACGTCTCTAGCATAAAAACGGCCATTAACATTTACACTGACAGAAGAAATAGATTCAGTATCCAAAGTAATGCATGAGAAAAAAAAACGTCACATATCATTATTATACACTGTACTAGTCACAAAACATGTAGACTGTTCACAGACACAGTCCCCTGTTCATACTTGTCCAATACTGTAGAAAAATGCTTTGTCTGACGAGTGAATTCCACGTTACATTTCACGCGAAAAACCAATATCGCTCGAATCGCGAAGTGATGAGCGCGGTATCGGTTTTTCAAGTGAAATTTAACGTGGAATTCACGAGTCTGGCAAAGAATTTTTCTTGAATCGCATATGTTAAAGAAAAACAACGTTTCCAGCGAGAAAACCATTTCAAAGCTAACTGTCAAGAGCAGCGAATAGATAGCCTGCGGACAGGCTTCCAGTCGGACGGCGTGGTCATACGAAGCGCCTCTCCGAACCAGGGGCCTATTCGCAGGCTAGCGAATAGAAATCAAGACTAATTCAAAATTATGAATTTGAATCACGCGCGGTCAGGAGAAAACATTGTGGCAGCGACAAATTTTAGTTTTGTTTATCTGTAAATGACATTTTATGACTGAAATTGATTCTGTTTGTACGTTAAAGTACATAATGTGGACTGTGGAACCGAACTGCGAACGTTTGTGGTGGAAATTAGGCTTCAACACTCGGAAGTTTGTTAACAGTCGCCGGCCGGCAAATAAGAATTTCATCACAGCGACAAATAAACACCACGCTAAATGGGGGAAAACCTTTGGACAACAAAGAAGGCAAATTTGTGAGTACTAATGGATTATTTATTAAACATTCCGTAAAAAGAAATTATGCTTATCTTATCGCGGTCGATCATTTCAATTCATAAGTTGACGACGAAAGGACGCGCATCTCCGCTCGAACAGGAATATTTTTATTCTCACCTTATTTTCGCGACTCATTTCTAAGAATACCAGACCAATATTATTACTTAATCATTATTGCCTTTTGTACCTCTCATACTTTTTCACACCGGATTTCTTTGATACCGTACAAGACAGGAGTTGGGATACAAGTTTTGGTTTTGAAATAAGAAAGTTCGCTGAAAACTCTACTTCGGACAGCATCTTGTTTATGTTTACTCAGCCAGACGGCCAGTTCGGTGATGGAAATTATTTTTATTAGCTCAGTACAGTATGCTTGTTTTCATAAACTTCTTTGTTTGATTCAGACATGTTTTTTTCTAAGCATGAAATATCGGTTTTGCCAGTAGCTCTCTCTCTTCTTGTAGGACTGCAGTGTGAACGGCTTCCCCACTCTCTATAAGTCTTAAAGTTCACATTTTGGTGATACAATTGAAAAGAACAGGAATTCACTCTTGATAAATTTATCATTTGTGAATAGCACGTCTGTATTTTTCGCTTCAAATCAAAGCTCGCTATTTTAAAAGAAAGTAAAAAAGTACACAAACATCGTCCTTTGAAGATGCGATGCAATATCACTTCTAAGGTGTAATGCTGTAATACATTGTGCTGTATTGTGCCGTTCTAGAATGTATTATTAAACTATTGTTGTGATCATATAATACAATACAATGCTATGCATAAATTTGTCCGAGTATTGGACAACCCTCCCCCTGTTATCCCGTATGTTCGTCGAGTTTGATCGTTCAATTCGTTTAGCCGCCATCTGAATGTCACAGCACGATGAAAACTGGGGAGAGTGAAAAAAAAATGCTCAGAGGCGGGGAAGGGAAAATATCGGTTTGTGAACAGTCTAATCACGTTAAGGCACCTTGTATGGGTCCTCGGCTGTACAGTAGGTTGCAGTTTTTGATATGGCTCGGTGGGAAAAATTCTGCCATACAAAAACCTTCGAGCGCCTACACAACGTTTTAACGTAAAAGACGCAAAAAGCACCTATAAAACTGCTTACTGATTTTCATAGTTGTTAACTTTGTTACTATGGTTCCGTACGTAGGAACCGTTACATTGCAGAACGAGTAAGTCAGTGCGGCTGTTCCATATTCCACGTGCACAAGGTGTAACTGTTAAAATAGTGCCATTATACTAAAGATAATTAGCGGGTGTTACTTTTTTAAACTACGAAAAATTAAAAAGTCGCTTTCTTAGTCTCCATTTCACGCACCTATCCTTTCAAACGATAGGTTCTCCTCTGCTTAAAAAAAATAAATGTAATTAAAACTAGTGGTTCCTAATGGAAGGTAAAGTGCTGCGAGCAGATGGTCAGTTATAAAGCATCATATTTCTTAATTGCCCGAAAAAAATATTGGGAGATATTCGGTAGTAATGTCCAAAATTGATTGTGGTAAAGAGGAAGGAATGTGTTCATTTGCAGATGCATTAAGTCTTCGGTGTCTCTTCATTTAAGTATTAGGAGTCTAAATATGTAGGCCAAATAAACTAACGCGTACAAGAAGAAGAACAATGACAACAAAGCAAAGCTTGAATAAATGTCTTTTTATGTATATTGGCCACCTAGCGCATTCGCTCCGTTCTTTTTTCTGCGACCACAATGGTCGTTCGCTTTAGTTCAGTTTTGTTTGTCACAGATCGGAGCAAATCGGCTAAACTCGTGATTCAGTTTGTAGGTCATTTTATGTTTCTCCTTTCACATGATTTGCAATCAACGATGTTTTGAAATCAACAATGCTTTGAAAGAAAAGACCGAACAGCTCCTTAACCCTATTCGGTCTGGGGGGGTGGGGGGGGGGGGGGGGGGGGGGGGGTGGCCAAAGTGCCCGCGCTAACTTTCAACATTCATAACTTCTTTAATATGTATTCAAACGCCATCAATTAAACTTTGTGACTTTTCCTAAAATTTATCTGGCAACAATTTCATATGATAATTTTTTGAACACGTGACTTGATGTTTCCATGGCAACAAGATTTTGACAGCCATGTTTTCTGAAATTTGCATATTTATACCTTTGAATGAAAAAAACAATGTTTATTGGTATAACTTTTGTATTTTTACGTCATTTAGCGTTTATTTATTGGTTTTGATTAATTTTGCGTCAATTTGGATGGTTTTTAAGAGGTTTTAAAAAATTCAGAAATCCAAGATAGCGGATCCAAGATGGCGGCCGTATAACTAATTACCTAATAACTACGTCATATGGCGTCATCGTTCCATTGTGCGGACCGCAAAAGGAGACAGTTTTGGACGAACTATGTACCCTCTACCCAGGCTCAGGAACTCAAAAAAAGCCCAGGCTGAATAGGGTTAAGTGACACGGTAGAAGAGCAGTGCAAATTACACTCACCAAATACAGAAAGTTAAAAAATCGTCCTACACGAACAGGTCAGGTCGCGAAGGGAAAGCACGTGTTTGAGACAGCGTTGTAATGGTCAGCTGTGCTGTTGAACCACACGAAGGCGAAGCAAAATGTTCCACTGACACACGTCGAGAATGAAACCGGGATCTGAGTGAGTTAAATAGGATTATATATACTGAACTTTGCAGCTGATCCAGTAAAATCAAAATCCAAAAAAGCATTGTATATTAAAAATGTTAACAAAAGCTCTATAAAACCTGGTACGCCTATTTTCTTCGTGAATTATTATTGAATTTTTCTTATTTTGCTTCCGTAGAAACCATTAGTCTACGAAACGATGATTGGAGGCTTTTTCGTGCTGAGCACGTGCACTAGGTAAAATTGCTATAAAACAATCTCCTGCGCCAATACTTGTTATATTCGAGCCCCGTTATTTTCCCAAAGGACCTTTCCCCGTTCCCGTCCCACAAAACTAACTTTCAAGCAAACCATTTTTCTGCCGTTAAGAAAAATATATATATCACACTGAGCTGTACATTATATCCGGTAAAAAGACAGCTTAAAAGTACATTGCTCATTTCAGGTAGGGGTGACAAGGTTTTCTTCAGTCAGCGGATTCCTTTTGCAGCCAACTTTTCTTTACTTTGGTTCGGGATATCCGCAAGCCTTCAAAGAAATAGAATCACATTATAATTAATGCTGAGGGATCTAACACTTTAAACTGTGCTCGAGTTGAATTTTAAATCCGATATGAAGCTTTACCTTCCTTTAATAATTTCTATTAACAATATTGAGATAACAGTGCATATTGGTTGCGATAATCATGACAGATCATACAGAAACGGACCGACTTATTGATGAATGGATGGATTGAAACATGGAGATTGATAGGGTTACTAAGATCTGTTGGAAATGATCATGGTTAAGATACTTGGTAAACATTGCGATTAACCGTATCACCGTTAGTGTTATCTGTATTAGACGAATACTTTTCTCTTCTCAAAGCTAGATTATCCTAATTAAAAAAAAAACTACAAAAAAATCCACTGAGCAAGTATCATACCCTTCAAATTTTATGGCTGCGTGATTCTATATTTTCTAGGTTCGCTTGTCAATATCATTTTGAAATCACGTAGCCTGTTTTAGAAGACTAACGGAACGGATTACGTTAAACCCCTATCACACTAAACTCCACGACTGCTACGACCGTCCCGACAACGCCGATTCAAAAATTCTTGTAAAATTTGTACGAGTCGGGGTAGAATCGTGTAAAAATACCCGAATTTCGGTTTAAAAATTATACATTCCCGTTGTTACCACCACTCTCCCCGATTGTACCACGACTGAGTCCCGACAGTCCCGATCTAGCCACGTTCCAACCACGACAGTACCCCGATTATAACCCGATTATATCCACGACTCTTTCGACTGAGCCCCGACAGTACCACGACTACCCGTTCGTGCCACGTGCTCGCCAAGACAGAGCCACGATCTATCCGATTGCGCGACGACAAAGCCACGTGACAGCCACGCGACCACGCCAAGACCTATATATACAGCCGATTTTCAAGCAGACCTCATTCTAGTGTGGGTTGTTCTACAGAGCACATCACTATGCCTCGCCAGAAGGGAACTGCAGCAAAGGCCAAAGCAAGTCCAGTCAAGGGCAAGGGTCAGGCCAAGACTAAGTCACGTAGAAAAACACCTTCACCTTCAACAAGTGTTTCTGACCATGGTGAATCTGACTATTCACCCGGTGATGGTGGTGATGCTGGTGAACCTGGTCCTTCTCAACCTCCAAGACAGAAACGCGCGAGGGTGGATGCGGACCTCAATGAAGAAGAGGAAGAGGCCATGGTGGACTTTTTGACGGATCACGAGCTATTGTACAACAAGAAGCTTCACGATTACCGGGACAAGAATAAGAAGGAAGCCCTGTGGAATGAGATTGCAGCCAAGTTGGGGAAAGATGTCAAACTCCTTCAAACATGGTACGAGTCCGTGAGGACTCGTTACGGAAAGATCCTCAAGGACAACAAGAGGTCTGGTTCTGGTTTGCTCCATCTTACCCAGAGTCAGCAATGGATCTTCAACAAATTCAGCTTCCTCCACCAGTTCATTGCACCTTGTCCAAGACGAACCCTGGGTAGACTGGAGGCCAAGTCTGCTCCTGCTGCAACTACAGTGACTGGTGATGGGCCTGATGATGATGATGATGATGAGCGTACTTCAATGGTTTCTTCACTTGGTGATGGTGCTGCTGCGGCTTCCACTACTCCTGTTACTACACCTACTCCATCATCTCCTACTCCTGTGTTGCTAGATGTGAGGCCAAGAAGGGATGGTGGCAGAAAAGAGAGAGCCCATGAAGTACAGACATTGTCCAAGCTGAATGAGGAGGGAGATCAGAGTATTAAGCTGCAGAGAGAATACCTGACACTGATCAAGACCGACAAGGAGCCCACCAATGAGAGAACAACATATGATTTTTTGGGGGACTTTAGATTTTGTTATTTCACTTTTGGTTTGTTTGTTTTTGGTTAGATAATTTTCTTTGCAAGTTGTGGTGGCCCTTAAAAGGGCCGTTGGGGGTAGTCCAAAAAAGGACTGTTTGATTATTATATCATGTCATTCTGCCATGGCACAGAACCAGCGGGTGAATTGAAGTAATGCTTGAGATATTCTTGCTGCTGCTTCCCTGCAGTGGTGGCACGTGTAGCCCCTTTGATCATCTCGATTTCATGCATCAAGCCCACTTCCCTCCAGGCACCAGGAACAATTTTGTGGTTATCATCCTCTCTGTCAAGAGCAGCATTTTGCAAGGCTGGATAACGTATCCTCATCAAATTGTGAAGACATATACAAGCATCAACCAGTAGTCTAACATTTAATGGTGCATGCATCATGGTACTCAGCAAGATCTGCCAACGTTGTCCTAAAGGAATGCCAAAAGCATTTTCCACCACTCTACGCCCTCTTGAGATTCTGTAGTTGTAGATTCTCTTCTGGACAGTCATGTTTCTTGGAGAATATGGCTTCATCAGATAGGTACGTAGTGCAAAGATGTCATCTCCCAAGATAAAATATGGTGTGTCGTTGTCATCATTGGGAAGCTTGTAAGCTGCTGGAAAACCAATAGAACCATCAAGGACGCACTATTTCAATTCTGATTCATTGAAGATTTAAGAATCTGACATATGACCAAAACCACCAGTGTCAGCCCATAAGAATTTGCAATCAGCATCAACCATGTTCAGCAGCACAATGGAAAAGAAGCCTTTGTAGTTATGGTAGAGACTGCCACTGCTGTTAGGTTTTCTGATGGCAATATGCTTCCCATCTAAGGCACCAACTGCATGGGGAACGTTCCATCTCTTCTCAAACTGTTCTGCTGCAGCCTTTCATTCTTCAGAGGTAGTGGGACATTTAATGACTTCGTCTTGGAATTCATCTACAATTGCTTGACAGACTTCTCTGACTATCAAAGATATGGTGTTCCGTGGCACTCTGAAGTTAAACTTCATGCTGGAGTAGTTGTCACCACTGGCCAGATGTCTCAAAGCAATTGCTATCTTCATCTCTGGTTCTATGACTTTCCTGTAGTTGGTGTCTCTCTTGGTAACTCTTGGTCTTATTCTTTGCACCAACTCATCAAGCATCTGTGGTAGGATAGGGAGGAAATTGAAAGAGGCAGGATCTTCATGCCTCAGTTCAGGCATCAGACGGTGGAACTGGCCAAACTCTAGTCAACCAAGGCCGGACCCAACATCTCCTTTCTCTTGGCTTCCTCCTCTGCCTTCTGGTTTCAATTATTCCTCTTATGACTTCTGTCTCTTCATCTAGATAATTCAAATGTAACATCTGATGCATAATGATCAATTCAATATTGTTTTCATTGAAGAAAGACATGATGAGCGGTGAGTGGTGAGCTGTGTACTGCTTGCTGTCTTCTCTGCAAATGATGACAATATACAAAAACTTGACTTTCATACCATTTGTAGGTAAATCTTTTATAAAACGTGATGATGTCGTGGCTATAACGTGTATGTCGTGGCTATATCTTGTCTCTTATGTGGCCCGAACGTGTGAGTCGTGGTAAAGTCGCGCGAGTCGTGGCACAGTCGGGTTCAGTTGTGGTATATTCTTGGCGCAATCGGGGCTCTAACGTGGCTATGTCGGATGAGTCTTGGCCTGGTCGTGGCTCTGTTGTAGTGTAGTCGGGAGATGCAATACCCTCGAAGCGTCCACGCTCGGGCCACGACCAATCCGACTGCACCTCGACTGAGCCAAGATTGTACCCTGACTATTCCGACCGCGCCACGTCCTCACTACGTTCTAGCCACGAGTTTTGATAATCGTGAGAGTTTCCCGACTATTAAGTTCCGACCTAAAAAGTCGTGGCACCCCTCCCGACCGTTCCCGATCCTTACGAACTGGCCACAACTAACCCCGATCACACCACGACCTTCCCGACTTGGCCACGACTTTTCACCCGATTTTCCATATTTGTGAGTCGGGACGGTCGTAGCACGATCGGGAAGCCCGGTGTGATAGCAGTGTTAGTTGGAAGTTTGTCTACATATTTATCCATTTGAGAGAAAAGGTAAAAAATAGGTACTATGTACCAGTCCGTTTTCAGGTATGGTATATTAAGTAGACGTTAGCCAAGATTTGAATCTCCTTACCCATAAGGACCTCTATGTGTACTAGTTTTGACGTATAACATTCCATATCACTTAAGGTGGCTCGACTGGTTTTTTTGGCGACACAACATTCCAACTTTGAACGGCTGATACTTTACTGTCTGAGCTCGGTCAGGCAAGTTGCTTCACACATATACTAGAGAGGAAATATACTTTCCAAAAAAGTAGATTTCATTGACCGGTGTTACCATTACAACGATCTGATGACGTCGCGGCTTTTGCATATTAGTAATTTTCTCAACATATAGACCTAAACTTTTAAAATGACTGAGTGTATACCTCTTTTTGTCTAGATGTAAGTCTTCAAGACTGCAAAGTTTAAAAAAAAATTCTATGAGAGCGTTTTCGAATAAAATTGGGTTGAATATGTTCTATCAAAAATTGAAAGATTCGCATTACTTTCTGTTATTTCGTCGATGCCAGCGTTTTCCTGACATATTGAAACAATATTGTCACCGTATATTATTAATGTGCCATAAAACTACATTCCTTGAAGGTTTCACCTAGTTTGCTTCACTAGATTTCAGTTGATGTGAACAGAAGCAATGTCTTAAATATGCTCATTCTACTCACCGAAGTAAGACTTTTGTTAGGGGAGCGTTTAATTAAAAAACTAGTCGATGAAATTTTGTTAAAATATTTTGATCTAAAGTTGTACATGTAATGCACGACCTCTGTAAATTTCAAGTCCATTGAATCATTTTAAGGGCGCGAAATACAATTAAAAGTATATGGAACTTTTGCATTCCTCTTCCAAAGTTTCATTGCCGAGTATTTGTTGACAGCTGGTTTATTTCAGGAGTTTCTCTTTTGTCTACATTCTACATATTTGTGCACCTTTTAACAAACGTGTTACATGTGCATGACCGCAGCCTTCTGTTAATTGCCACTGTAGACCATTGTACTATGAAAAGAATTTTCACGATTGCTTTGGAGCAAGCAGGCATGGCAAAAGAGAAACTCCTGAAATAAACCAGCTGTCAACAAATAATACGGCAATGAAACTTTGGAAGACGAATGCAAAAGTTCCCTATACTTTTATTTTTTTTTCGCTCCCTTAAAATGATTCGATGTACTTCAAATTTTCAGAGATAGTGCAATACATGTTAAACTTTATATCAAAAGAATTTTAAAAAACTTCATCGACTAGTTTTTAATTATACGCTTCCCTAACAAAGGTGCTACTTCTGCGAGTAAAATGAGCATATTTAAGACATTGCTTTTGATCACATTAAGAGTAGTTCTCTGAGAAAGTGGTGCAAAGTTGGAAATGAAAATTTTTAACCCGCCTTCATTTTTTGTGTGGAGGTAGGTTACCTGGGGGGATGAACAAAAACAACCATATTAGGGTCAGCCGATGTATCTTTGCCGTGGTAACCGCGATTGATCATGCCAGCCTCAGGCCCATGTTTTGATCAAAAATTTCACTCTCAAGTAGGACATTTTTTGGAGTCTCGTTCTCGGGTAGGTGGAAACTAATTCAAATGAAATTCCATCAGAGAGTTGAGCCATCCTACTAGTTTATAAAAGTTGCTGTTAACATATTTTGTTGTATATTAAGAAGGAGAAAATGGTCGCTCTACAATGTAACATGTCAGCCATTTTGACAAACAACAAAATCAAGGACAACTATTTTCGCAATTTCTCTCAAAGGGCTCTTTTTCCAGAGACCAAATAAGCAGCATAGCTTACAAACATGTTGAAGTTTCTAAATATCATAAAATCTTCTCGGGGAAAACTATTCTATTGCCATAGGAGTTGAACACATTTGAGGCAAATTTGACAAAACTACAAAATTGGCCATTTTAAAGCTTAATTATTCAGCGAATTATTTCACCCAAAAAGACTTTAGAGAGACCGTTTAAGCGCCAAAAGTATTTATTACTATCTTGTCTGCTAACTATGTTTGATAAATGAGGTTTCGGCCACTAAATTTATTGAATTTTAAATTGATAAAAGCCTACCTTGTACGGTTTGGTAATTTCTACAGCGTGCTTTTATCGCGCAAGTCCCTCGGTCGGTAGCTCCGTTTTCCTGGCCAAATCTAGCACAGACTCTAGCAGACAGGTCGCAACATTTCCCTCCATCGAACATCCACTTCAGAGACAGACGATGGCTCGTTAGTCCGCATATAATCTGATATATAATGGAAGAAGAATTCACTGTGTCAAAACACAGTGGCGCTTTTCGTGGTTTCTGCCATCCATGGAATAAAATTAATCAGTTCAATCCATCCAGAGAGTAAAATAAATGCATCACTAACACTGCACTAAGCAAATACTAGTCTGTAACCAAACCAGAATAAAATAAACGGCTTAAATCGACTCGTGGATCCACTTAGTTGAGAAGCCAGGAAGTTGTTGTTGAGTAAACGTGCAGACCGGAAATACTAGGAGCATTTTTTTTTACTGCTGACCAGATGTAACGCAACCTTAAAATGTCGACTTTCGATCTGACGTTAAGATCTCTGGACATATTTATGAATCTGGTATTCCCTGATTTTGATCAAAACATGGGCCTGAGGCTGGCATGATCAATCGCGGTTACCACGGCAACGATACATCGGCTGACCCTAATATGGTTGTTTTTATTCACCCCCCAGGTAACCTACCTCCACACAAAAAATGAAGGGGGGTTAAAAAATTTCATTTCCAACTTTGCACCACTTTCTCAGAGAACTACTCTTGACTGAAATCAAGAGAAGCAAACAGGATGAAACTTTTATGGCACGTAAATAATAATAGGGTGAAAATATTGTTTCAACTTGTCAGGAAAACGCTAGCATCGACGAATTAACAAAAAGTAATGCGAATCTTTAAATTTTTGATGAAAATATTCAACCCAATTTTATTCGAAAACGCTCTCATAGAATTTTTTTAAACTTTGCAGTCTTGAAGACATACATCTAGACTATAAGAGACATACATTCGTTTTAAAAGTTTAGGTCTATATGTTGAGAGAATTACTAATATGCTAAAACCATGACGTCATCAGATCGTTGTTATGGTAACACTGATGTCAATCAAATCTACTTTTTTTAGAAAGTCCATTTCATCTCTACTATATGTGTGAAGCAGCTTGCCTGACCGAGCTCGGACAGTGAAGTATCAGCCGTTCAAAGTTGGGGTGTTATGTCGCCAAAAAACTCAGTCGAGCCACCTTAATTCGAAAGCTCCATTCTACTTAAAGTAATACCAGTTGAGCGTCTTGGAGTATTAAAAACAAGTGCAACTTCCTTTCCTAAAGCGAATGAACTGTTTAGATCCCAGCTATCCAGCTGGTGAGGGAATTTCAACTTTAATTATTGTTTGACGTAGGTTATCGCTTAATTTAAACGCCATGTAATGGGAAACATTTACATTCACTTCTTAAAAGGATCAATGTATATGTCATGTAGACGCAAAGCCCTTACTGGTTACTCGGTGATTCTTATGACTGAGACTCACTGAACGAGACCGGGAGTAGTAAAACTTCTAGTTGCATCTAATTTTTTCCTAATGAGCCAGTACAAACTTAGCTTTATTTGGGACAAAAACATAGATATAAGCACCAAGACCATTAAGCCTCAGTCATACTAAGGGTAAGACACAAAACCAAAGCTCACTAGACACGCTCTATTTTGGAAACAGAACCATAAAACCAACGAACGATGGAGATGAGGAAACAGAGCTCAGACAGACAATAAGAACGTGGAAACGGAGAGCTATATAATGTATGGAAGATAAAAGGGGAAAGAATGGGATGTAAGCGCAACTATAGGCTCCCAAGTGAAGGAGAAATGTAGAAACGCAAGAAGATGAATTGAAGGAGTTTAAAAAAACAATAAGAATGTTGATTAAAACAAACAAAACAAAACAAAAACAAACTTAATCACTGATAATTTGCAATTAATATACATGCACTTTAGTGAGCTCACTAAAAACTTATTCATAAACAACATAGCAACAAACAAACAAAGAAACAACAAACAAAAAAAACTTGATCAGCTCAGAAGGTCTGTCATTCTCGTCAGGAGTACGGTGAACAGACCCGATAAAGAGATTAATTTCAGCAAAACATTCCTCCAAAAATAATAAAAATGCGCACGAGAGACGGGTAACCTTTCGATGAAATTGACGACTTATTTGCCACATTTATTCGGTAAACTGTGGTACCACGGTTTGAAACGTGTGATAGAGAGTTTACCGAATAAATTTGGCAAATAAATCGTCAATTTCATCGAAAGATCTCGTGCGCTTGTTATACCGAATTTGCTTTTGAACTCTTAATTACCTTCCTCCTTTTTGTCTGTTATGACTCCTTTATCTCCCTTCGGAGAAAGAGAACATTCCCCCTTTTCTTTACGACCTCGAGGCTGCTGATCTATTGGCGGCCTTGGATCGCGACCAGCTGTATTTGCTTTCAATGCGTTGTTGTAAGATGAATTTGAAGATGCATCATGAACGGGATTCGGGTTTGTTGTGTGAGGCTTGTTCCTGATTTGGTCACGATTTGATCTTGAAGTCGGCACCAATGAACCACCACCTTTTACACCTGTTGACGAAAATCTATTGGTGCCTACTCCGGAGGTCTTTCCACTGCTGGAACCTTTCCGGTCAACGCCATATCTATTGTTAAACTCTTTCTTGAAAGCCTGTACCGAGGGGTCATCTATATTGACGAACCTGATATCAGTAATTGTATTCTTTCTTGCACCCCCTAGCCTTACAAACTCGTCCACAGCATCAAACATGACTTCAGCGCAGACGTCTTTCGGCATCCCAAAAATGCCGGAACCAATAGCTGGTAATGCTATAGAGGTCATGTTCAGTTTTTCAGTTTCAATAAAACTGTTGAGACAGGCGCGGCGAAGAACTTTTTTGCTATTGTTTGGTCCAACGGACTGCCATATAGGCCCAACAGTATGGACAACCGCTTTACAAGGCAGGTTTCCAGATTTTGTATTGACTGCTTCTCCATCTTTAAGTGCACCACGCTTCCTTATGATCGCCCGTGACTCTTCACTGATTGTTTTCCCTCCCTTGTCGAGAATGGCCTTGGACACACCCCCAAGATGTTGAAGTTCCACATTAGTGGCATTCACAATGACGTCAATTTTTTCATTGGTTATGTCGCCCTTGTAGACAGACACTTTCACCTTTCCAGCTGAAAGATCAGAGAAACAAAATGAAGTCGAAAACGAGTACAACTGAAACGCATCTGACAATTAAGAGGCAGACGTCTGACCCAAATGGCTTGAAAAATAGATTTCGCTCGTTCCTTGTGTGTTGCAAGACTTTCAAGACCATTTTTATAAAACAAACGCCACAGTTATTTATATTATATCGTTTTAAGTTAATAGAGCGACTATAACGACCCCCTATCGCACTGCTTGATCAAACACGTGAAAACGGATCAAATTAAAACATTTTGTTTTTTGAAAACGTGAGGCGGACTATTCCAGTCAAAATTTGTTTGCGCCCTGCTGTGGGCTTAATTCATACTCAATGTTCAAAAACGCGATTGTTTCAGAAAATCAGGAGATGCTATTGCTTTGACGGTCGTGACCAGGGAAAAGAGGAGGGCGAGGAAGGCACACGGTGATAAGAGCACTTGCCTCCCAATTTGTGACCTGGGTTCGAATGCCTGGAGTCTCGGAAAGTGGGTTCCTCCGAAGGCTCTTCCTCCCTTCACGAAAACCAACATTCCAAACATGATTCTAGTTCCACCTCGCATGCAGTGGGAGATACATGTATTAGGTGATAAGTGAGCAAATAATTAAAATGATAGACGCAACAGGGACAATATAAAGACTAAAATGCTTTTTCACTAACCTAAGAAGGTCTCAAGCCGGTTTCCCAGATTTTTGTAACCTCTGGAGAACTCAGAGGAATCCACATTCATTGCCTCTTTGATGCGTCCTCCTTTCTCGTCCACGGCGTATTCTTCAAGAAATGTAGTAGGTTCCTTGGGATCGGTGAGTGTTTCATCGTTGATTTTGTTAGGCGAGTGAATTACTTCTTTCTCAGCCGCTGTCGCTGGCCTGTTTTGGTTCACTTCTTCCTCCTCCTCATCATGGAGTGAAGACCCGTAGTCTTCACGTTCTTGGGATGGTGTTGAGACTGTTGTGGTTTGTGGTACTGGTAACGGAAATAATATGGACATTTCAAATACCATTAAATCCATTGGAACATTTTATCTACTGTTACTGTTACTGTTTTTATCTACTGTTACTGTTACTGTTATATATATATATATCTATCTATATATATATATATATATATATATAGAGAGAGAGAGAGTAATCTTTTACAAAGTTTGTAATGTTAGATTCCTCGCATATTTCGTACGTTTATTTGTTAACTATTCCTCTCATGTTGTAATTGTTTTTGTTAGCGTTAGTCACTATTTCTCTGTTTTAATTTTTAATTAAGGTTTTTATCACATCATGTTTGTTATTTTTAGCGTTGAATTTTCCTAGCTTGTAATTTAGTTCTTTTGTTATGTTACGTAACCTCGTTTTCTTTTGTTTTTGTTGCTTAACGTATATAAGTCACAACTTGTATAACTTTATCATTGTACATAGTTTTTAGTTTTTAATTCTTAGCAATTTCTGAAGAAGGCCGAAGGCCGAAACGTTATAAAACCTGTCAGGACCAGTAAGAAGTTCGCCCCATCGTTTTTCATTACACTTCTCTACAAATTCACGTGGTGGCGTCGTATCCTTGGATCCTTCTGCTGAAGAGTTCACCGTTTGTGTAAACCTTTTTACTCAGTCTATATATATATATATATATATATATATATATATATATATATATATACCTTAGCACAAGCATGTAAAAAAGTTCCACGATTGGAAATTTCTCGGTAAATTATACTCTAACACAAGAGAAAACACTTTTTTCTTAAAACACCTATATTTCGGCAGCGTACAGCTGCCTTCATCAGGGTGATGAAGGCAGCTGTACGCTGCCGAAATATAGGTGTTTTAAGAAAAAAGTGTTTTCTCTTGTATATATATATATATATATATATATATATATATATATATATAGAGAGAGAGAGAGAGAGAGAGAGAGAGAGAGAGAGAGAGAGAGAGAGAGAGAGAATGAGTTGTAATTATCAAGCTTCCAACTCCATATCTTGACTTGATTGTGCTTTATTGACCCTACGTTTCGGCCATCACGGCCTTCTTCAGGGGAGTTACAACTATGGTAAGGCTTGCGTAAACCGTTGGCTATTCAAAACTATAACGTGACATGTATGGCGTCTGTGATTGGCAGATAAACTAACAAAGTTATGAGCGCGCTAGAAAGTGCGCGCACTAATGTGGGTTAAATAAGCGTGCACTGAAACGCGCGCGTCTTAATGTGGCGTAGTAGGAGAAAAATATATTAGTGTATATAATACTATATATATAATATATAATACTATATATATATATATATATATATATATATATATATATAAAGAGTCAGTCAAATAAAGAGTAAATAAAAACAAAGTGGAAACCCTAAAAATTGTCCTGATCGGGATTCGAACCCGCGTCCCCGACTTTCTAGAGCCGACCCTTTGTGTTTATTTACTCTTTATTTGACTGGTTTAAGTTCATTTGTGTTATTTATATTCGTCAAAAAGACCTAGAAGCCTTCCAGTCAGCTCCTGTGAAAACACTAAAAATTTGACGGGAGGCCCGTGAGCCATAAGGCCTTAAGTTCGGCTGCGTTGTTGCGTGGTCGTCCTGATAGTGTAGTGGTTAACACATTGGCTCTAGAAAGTCGGGGACACGGGTTCCAATCCCGATCAGGACAATTTTTAGGGTTTTCACTTTGTGTTTATATATGTATAAACTGATATTCTATAACTTAGCTATTTGAGAAATATATATATATATAATATACCTTTTGTATACATACATCGTACAGCACCTTTTTGATGGGAATACAAATATATAACATAAATACTTCTCAAATAGCCATGTTTTTCAAAATCATATATATATATATATATATAGTTTAACTGAGGAGTGGGTGGCAACACCTACGAAACAAGTTTGTATTAAACTTATGGTCATCAAAGTTGAGTGATTTTCCTTCTTGGATTATTCTGCTCCTACACTGTAGAGCACTTTATTGGATTCGCCGGTGAATCTTCAACTTGGACAATATATATATATATATATATATAGTATACATATACAGCAGTTTGCAAAAATTTTGAAACCCCCCAAAATATATCATTATATCCCTGCTCTCTAACAATGCTATATATCTGGATATAATGATATATTTTGGGGGGTTCAAAATTTTTGCAAACTGCTGTATACTGATTTTTCAAAACATAGCTATTTGAGTGATATATATATATATATATATATATATATATATATATATATATATATATGTGTGTGTGTTTTTCTTCTGCACTTCTTATACAGCATAGCGTGTGTATCAATGTGTTGTTCTTTTATGTTTTAGTTCTTTTAATATTTTTTGTTTATATTTCTTTGCATGTTTATGCGGCCAATTTTTTTTCCTTTCCTCTTTTTATTGTTTTTTTTTTTATCCCGTTTTTATGCTACTTTTTATTCTTTTGGCACTACATTTCTTTCTTTTTTGTCCACATGCATTTATTTTCCTTGCACGTGCTATGTTGTTGCACGCGAGCGCTTAATGTTTATATTTAAATTGTTACGGTTATTTACGGTAAGATTCGTAGCGCGTATTTTTCGTATTTCAGTGGCGTAGAAGTTAATTTCGTGTGTAACGGTTTTTCTTCATTCACCCTGAAGAAGACCGACCAGTCGGTCGAAATATAGGTGTTCTGAAAAAAATGCGTCTTGTCTTCATTTGTGTTATATATATTTATAAAATGCTCAAGGAAATGCGCGCGCTATGATTGGTTAAACCGAGTTCATTATAACTCGATAAAGCACGCGCGTGACGTAAGGTTCATTATAACCGTTTTTATTTTATAAAAGAAATAAAAAAACTTTTAAGAACACTCGAGAAGTGCGAGAAGGAGTCGCCTTTGGCTCGTGATTCTCTGCACTTCTCTCGTGTTCTTAAAAATTCCCGCGTGCTTATATAACTCAATAATGCACTCGGCGCGTTTTTTATTTCTTTAATATGTATATAAGAATGGGAAATTTTACACTAACCTAAGAAGGTCTCTAGCCGGTTTCCCGGATTTTGGTAACCTCTGTTGAACTCAGAGGAATCCATATTCCTAGCCTCTTGTTTGTGCCTTCCTTTCTCGTCCACGGCGTTTTCTTCGAGGGAAGTAGAAGGTTCCTTGTGATCGGTGTGTGTTTCATCCTTGATTCTTTCAGGGGAGTGAATTACTTCTTTCTCAGCCGCCGTCGCTGGCCTGTTTTGGTTCGCTTCTTCCTGTCCCTCATCATGAATCGAAGACCCATCGTCTTTACGTTCTTGAGATGCTGCCGAGACTGTTGTGGTTTGTGGTGCTGGTAACAGAAATATATGGATATTGCAAATACCATTAAATCCATAGAAACATTTTATTTACTGTTAGGAAGGTCACAACATTGTCAAGGTACACACGAGCTCCACAATTCGAACGCTTTATTCACCTTATACACTGTAGTTTGGTTTTTAAAGTGGGGTTTCTTGCAAGAAAAGAGTAGTGGAACACATTGCCTTTATATATAATATATTTATATACATTTTGTGTAACAATTACTCAAAGGCTGTGTCACTGAATTACAGGTCAACTATGACAGGCAACGGAAATTCTGTAAGAACTTGTAAACATGTCTCAGTCTCTTTCAATGTTTCATTCTATAATTATAATTACCAGATTACCTGGATCGGAAACTGTCAATGCTTTACTTTCTTTTTCCTTTACTAGGGTCTGCGTGAAATCAGAGACTGCGGGTTTGTGAACGGCATTTGAAAGTTCTATGAGCTTTGGGAGGCATTTTTCTAGACCCTCCGTAGTTCCAGAAACTTCTATTCCTTCAAAGTTAGAGGCGGCTCTGAAATCAATACAGCAAGCAGCAAGGTCTTTCTTGATACTTTCAAGTTTTGATCCCCAGTTTTCGACGATGAAGCGCGTGGTCCATTGATCCATTGGAACGGTATCATGTAAAATGTTGTTCACATCAAGAAATTGTTTAACACGCTCAAAGCATGTATTTACGTCTTCTGCGATTCCACTTACCCAAAGGGTACTGGACGAGTACTCTACATAAAGACCAATATTGAACGTGGAGATGAGTTTTGACTGGCATTCTTTCCATTGGCGGCCTTCAAGCATAAGCATGTTTTCATGTGTTAAGTGGAGACTGCGTTCCTGAATTGAACTCTGTATCACCATTTCTGCATCTATTACACTTTTAGGGCCATAACCGACTACTTTAACCTCGTTCTTGCTTTTGTCTTCATCGTAAACCACCAGTGCCTGAATTTCTTTTTTCTTTAGTAGATTTTGTAAGAACTCCGAGACTGCGGATTTCTTTAAAACAGCTGTCACGTTCGTGGAAATTTCAAGCGTCCGTTCTATAACCTTTGAACTTAACTTGTATATTTCAAGTTTGACTTCCTGAAGAACGTTACTGGGTGCCTTTAAAAGAAGTCTGTTGCCTTCCAGATCAAAGACAATCGTTAGATGTCGGTGCTCATTTTGAAGTTTCTCGCCAATACCAGACATTTTCAAAAAGGCCAGTCGCGGCTTCGGGATATCTGTCACGTCTGCCTCTACTATTGAATTTATAAGCTCTGTATCCTTCTGGGCAGCATCGATTAACCCTCGGAGTCTGAGGTCTTCTTCATTTACGTTACCCTCTTCGCCTATAATCTGGGCACATTGGCCATGCGCATTGAAGGACACCGAAATGTTGCATGACCCTTGGGCTGAGTTTAGTTCTTTTTCCTTGTGCCAGCGTCGTGTTATTTCATTGAACAGTTCAGCTCCAATATGGATTTCAGTTTTCTTAAAACTTCTTAAGAAGGATTCCAAACCACCTACCCTTTCTTGCCATAACTGAAGAGAATCATTCTTCTTTTCTGAAGGTAAAACTGTGATGGTCGAACTTTGGGGATCTTCTAAAGGTTTAACTAGTACTTTCTGTTCGTCAAGTACAGCCTGTAGTTCATGTTGGTGGTTCATCTTGATATAATTATAGACGTCTGCATCAAATGCAATCTCCGTTTGTTTTGTTGCTGAACTCTCCAGGAAAGGATAATGTGGCTTTACATCCAACTTTTGTCCCTCTAGGACATGCCTTCTTTTGACGACACTCTGAACACCTATAGATGATGAAACAGTAAAAGGATTATTAAAAGGAGGGCACGCAGTCTTAAAGGTAACTGCCAAACAATAGTCTGAGAGTTTATTAAGCCATTTTATGATTTCTAAAAACGTTTCAATCTTTCTTATGTTGAGACTGGTACACGCGTCGGATCAGTTATCCACGCAAAGGGCACCCGCGAAAGGGAGATGCCACCTCTCCATTTCACGCGTACCACTCGCGCACGTGTCCTGGAAATGTCGCCATATAATGAAATAAATAAACCGGCGCTTGCTACGCAGGGTACACAACACTTCACTCTAGTTTGAATAGTCAATTACGGTTACTTGTTGAATATGTCTCCCCAAAGGTACGTGGAATTGCCAAGACGGGATGAACTGGGATGCCCGGTATACCTTTTTACGGCGTGGGGAAGGGTTAATAATGCGAAAGTGTTCCGTTTCAAATTAGCGATATGTACAGCTTTGCGCGATTGAACTGTGTGTATGTCTTCATTCTCAGTCGCCCGCCGCAAGAATTTCCCGCCTAAATGTTCAAAGCAAACCATTGCAACAAGCCGGTGTCACGAAAAAAAATCGAGAAATAACCAACGAAATACGTATACTAAACAAATAAGAAAAGACCCTTTAAGATAAGGTTTTTACTTTGAGAGGTCAAAATTCATAACTTTTTCTTCTAGAGGTCGCTTATGATCGAAAGTGGACACTTCAATTGTAGTAAGTACTGACTAAGAGTAGAGAATTTCAACTTACTAGAGGGATCCTCAAAATAAACCAAGACTTCATCATTCTCTATTCTTTCTACACAGATGACACAGCTCCCTCCACTCTTTCTATTGTTTTCAAAATACAACTCTATTGTGTCGTCCGACGTTTCTTTCTTTAGTCCCTTAACCTGAATACAAGAGCACAAGGGCACGCGCTCTAAACGAAGCTGCCTTCCTTCTAGTCCCTTGGGGTCTTTGCTCACTTTGTCGAAAAGAGCCTGAAAGTCTAAGAAAAGAAACAGTAACAGTTTCATTACAAAAGTAAAACGTCAAACAGTAGTCATCTGAAAAATAGAATGCATCAAGGTCATTAAATGACATTTCTTTGTCTCTGATCGTCTTTCAATTTTCTTTAATTATAATTTTCTTTAATTATAATTTGGCTATCTTTTGCTTTTTTAACTAGTAAAAACAAAACAGTAATTACTTCACTCGATCGCTCGATCGACTGTAAACTTTGAGCCCACGATAAGTAATGGTTACCTGTGGTATCCATGGGGACGGCGTTGGAGAGAGGGTAGGGTGGGGAATTAGATGCAAGGAGTGGGAGTCGGTGAAACGAAACGCCAATGAGAGCGGAGGGTCGGTGGACATTGAGTCTGCGATATGTAGTGGTGACCTGAAGTACACATGGGAACAGTCGGAAGGCTCCAAACGGTTCATGTTCACGAGTTGGCTCATAGGAGCGTTTGATTTCTTTTGCAAACATGGGCCAAATGGGTGTCATACTTCAATCGTCCTTCAAAGAGGAGGAAGAAGACATTCAGCTGGTGTTTTTAAGTTTTACCTAATTACTATTGAGGCTTTAGTGGCGTGTTTAAGTCCTTGAAAGCTATACTGATGAAAGTCTTAGAAAGTATCCTTAACTTTCCCACACATTCTTGTCAGGTGTTACCCTTTTTCAAAGCCTGTGTAATTGAAATGCAGGTCAATGATAGACGGGTCCAATATTGAAACAACTATTGAAAGCAAATTAAAATGTTTCAATTTTAATGCTGTTTATTTTATACCAGATTACCTGGGTCAGAATCAAAAACTGCCAGTGCGTTGTTGTTGCAGCCTTTGTATACCTCACTGACCTCTGCGGCACAGAATTTTTCCAAATAATAGCGTAGGCAGTCTTCCGAAGTCGTCTCATTGAGTCCTTGAACAAGAACCTTTCGCGGGTCTGTAAGTCTTCTTACTACTGTAATGCGTTTTTTATCGATGGAATGTGGATCCTCAAGAAGCCGCTTTAAATCTAAAAAATCAGAAGTTAAAACTACAGGTCTAAAATGTTCAATGTTTTAAACCACCGGGTACTTTGCTTTTGATCATAGGGGAATGTAACGGGTGACTGGGAAAGCTTCATACAACGTTTCCTGCGTTTCTCAAAGCTCCCGAACACTTTTCGGGCCAGGAAAACTATTTTCTGTGCACTCGCCTCCCACCAATGTGGCCCGGGTTCGATTCCCGGCCCCGGCGTCATATGTGGGTTGACTGGTTTGTTGTTGGTTCTCTCCTTGCTCCGAAGGCTTTTTCTCCGGGTACTCCGGTTTTTCCCCCTCCTCAAAAACCAACATTCTAAATTCCAATTCGATCTGGAAAGAGGACTTGCATGAAAACCAGCTACGGCTGATGCCGGTTTCCTATCTAAATATAGTTATTTATTTAATTTTCGTTCGTTTTGAATGCTAAGCAAGAAGTTGACGAGAAACTTTGCACTGGTTTTTGAACTAAAAACTTTGCCGTCACTTAAAATAAATTAAATTTCAAAGATAGCCTTCGTGCCTGAAGAGCCTTCGGGAGTTTCGAGAGCCTGGTATTATACTCATCTATCATATGGCTCGTTTTCCCATAAACTTTGGGCAATTAAAGAATTATATGATATTAAGATACCGATTATTTTTTTCAGGCTCGTACAACCTTGTCCAGT